>JAIOJX010000026.1:39066283-39186283 GCA_022376925.1 Tragulus kanchil
TTGAAAATGCTAGAGAGCGAAGACAATTCTGACCCCATAATTAGAAACCAGTTGCCCTGATATCTCAAAATCCTGCCTCCTGTATTACAGCATGTTTCTTGGTTTATTGTCCAAGGCTATGCAAAATTATTTTTTGTTAATTAAAAGTTGAGTAAATTTAAATTGGCCATATATTCATAAGCATGTGCCAGGCAAAACTTGTAAAATAATGAATTCATAGCTTCATTTATGGAAGTGTGTGAGGATTACAGAATATCTTGTCACATAGAATTCATTTTAACAGAAGAACAAAGAATGTGAATTTTAGAAAAGGCATTACCAAAAATTTAATAAAGATTTAATTAAAACTATTTTATCTAATAGAGCAATGTAATAACTTGTATGTAAGAGTTAATGCATAATTTATTTTATTCTTAATGTTGTTCAGAGATCTCTATTATTTATTCTCTGAATTAATTGATCACCTTAGCCAGAACATGCCAGGTGGACCACTTTTCTTGTGGAAATGGGCGCTGTATTCCCAGAGCATGGCTGTGTGACCGGGAAGATGACTGTGGGGACCAGACAGATGAAATAGCATCTTGTGGTAAGTTGTGAACTTTCAAGCTGTTAATGGAGACTGCGTGAAACAGAAGATTCTATCATTATCATCTTTCTTAAAAAGCTATGTATGGGGCTTCCCTGGTGGTCCAGTGGGTAAGGAGACCACCTTGCAGTGCAAGGCACCAGTTCAATCCCTGGCCTGTGAAGATCCCACATGCCATGTGCTGCTGAGCAGCTGGACTGATGTGTCCAACTACGGAGCCAGTGCTCTGGAGTGCATGTGCTCAGAGCCTGTGCTCTGCAACAAGAGAGGCCACTGTGATGGGAGACCCACATAGGCCAAAGAACAAAGATGGATGAAATAAATAAGTGAAAGATAAATAGAAGTGGCCGGGAAAAAAAGCTATGTATGTCTTTACAAATACAAGTCAACAAAGCTGATCTGTTACTCTTTATTGCTGCCTTTTGGGTCTAAGTGTATACTTTAATGATAACTGCAGAGTGTATTCAATTCATGTGAGAGTAATCATATCTTGGGCTACAATAAATGGATCCAAACATTGCAGATTTTAGTAGGAAGGGTTATTATTAGAAAATGTTTTCTGCATTCTTGATCCATACTTGAAATAATTTGAAGATCAAGAAATAAATGCATTGAAAATGCTAGAGAGCGAAGACAATTCTGACCCCATAATTAGAAACCAGTTGCCCTGATATCTCAAAATCCTGCCTCCTGTATTACAGCATGTTTCTTGGTTTATTGTCCAAGGCTATGCAAAATTATTTTTTGTTAATTAAAAGTTGAGTAAATTTAAATTGGCCATATATTCATAAGCATGTGCCAGGCAAAACTTGTAAAATAATGAATTCATAGCTTCATTTATGGAAGTGTGTGAGGATTACAGAATATCTTGTCACATAGAATTCATTTTAACAGAAGAACAAAGAATGTGAATTTTAGAAAAGGCATTACCAAAAATTTAATAAAGATTTAATTAAAACTATTTTATCTAATAGAGCAATGTAATAACTTGTATGTAAGAGTTAATGCATAATTTATTTTATTCTTAATGTTGTTCAGAGATCTCTATTATTTATTCTCTGAATTAATTGATCACCTTAGCCAGAACATGCCAGGTGGACCACTTTTCTTGTGGAAATGGGCGCTGTATTCCCAGAGCATGGCTGTGTGACCGGGAAGATGACTGTGGGGACCAGACAGATGAAATAGCATCTTGTGGTAAGTTGTGAACTTTCAAGCTGTTAATGGAGACTGCGTGAAACAGAAGATTCTATCATTATCATCTTTCTTAAAAAGCTATGTATGGGGCTTCCCTGGTGGTCCAGTGGGTAAGGAGACCACCTTGCAGTGCAAGGGGCACCAGTTCAATCCCTGGCCTGTGAAGATCCCACATGCCATGTGCTGCTGAGCAGCTGGACTGATGTGTCCAACTACGGAGCCAGTGCTCTGGAGTGCATGTGCTCAGAGCCTGTGCTCTGCAACAAGAGAGGCCACTGTGATGGGAGACCCACATAGGCCAAAGAACAAAGATGGATGAAATAAATAAGTGAAAGATAAATAGAAGTGGCCGGGAAAAAAAGCTATGTATGTCTTTACAAATACAAGTCAACAAAGCTGATCTGTTACTCTTTATTGCTGCCTTTTGGGTCTAAGTGTATACTTTAATGATAACTGCAGAGTGTATTCAATTCATGTGAGAGTAATCATATCTTGGGCTACAATAAATGGATCCAAACATTGCAGATTTTAGTAGGAAGTGGTTATTATTAAAACATTAGCAGGGCATTCTCAAATGTTCATTATTGATATTATGTCTAAAATGATTAAATTTTTCAAACAGAATAGCTCTTCTCGTGACATGTGGAGTAAATGAGGGGGACATACTTCTTGTCTGTATGTATATGTTATACTACTGGAACAATACACTATGTAGGCTGAGAATACATAGCTGATAAACCATTTGCTTTATTTCTATAGGATTATATAATTCTGAAGGACAAAATTTTTATTACTTGAAAGCATTTTTGTTAATGGCAAATTTCCTAGTCACTTTTCACTGATCCTCCTACTTTTTAAAACAGTAAATGTTAACTATTACATAAAGTTGAAAAATTAATTACACCCATTTGTACCCATGTATCATCAGTAGGCTGTAGTATCATTTGTCTCTATATTGTGTTCTGAAGCACAATGAGGACATGAAACAGAGGGCACAAGCCTATTCTAAGGCTTGTGCTTTATTTCAGGTATGACTTTAGATATTTTAAATTACTATGGGGAAACATAAATTTGACATACTTAGCACATTTATTATAATAGAATACAGTTGGGTGCATATTTTGAATAACTTGGCACATTTTATAATATTTCTAACAACAGGGAAATAAGAAAACATTTTTCTAACCCATCAACCCAATCAACCCAAATGCACTCTGTTTACCTAAATTTTTATTTTTAATTATCTTTTTTATACCACAGCTAATTACTTACAGACACCTTTTTTTCTTTTTTTTTTTAATTTTGGCCTCTTACATTGGTTTATTTATTTATTTTTATCCATCTCTATTCTTTGGTCTTGTGTAGGCCTCCCATTGCAGTGGCTCTCTCGTTGCAGAGCACTGGCTCTGAACACATGTGGATACACCAGTCCAGCCACTCCATGGCATGTGGGGTCTTCCTAGGCGAGTGATTGAACCAGTGCCCCTTGCACTGCAAGGTGAACTCTTTACCCACTGGACCACCAGGAAAGCCCCCTTTGTAGACATTTGAGTTCATAACCTCACAGAGTAAATCTAAATAAAGTAAGTATTAATAATTGGAAATTGACATTCCAAAGAAGACAGTAGAGATGTTGGGGAGAAAAAATCAGTAGAGAATTATACAGTTGTATGTTGTACATGTAGAATTTACAAAACCTGGCCAATTGAGCAGTGCATTCTCTCTCCTTTCCAATATCCAGACTAATCATGTGGCTAGGTCTGTTTCTAGAGGGTTCTACCTTATAGAAAAAAATTAATGCTTTTCTGATTATTGGCATCTCCAATTCAGAGTATTTCAGAAAGGTAATGAGCAACTTGAAACATGAAATACAGGAAAACCCTACAGACAAAATCCCAAGTCAGAAATGCTGTGAAGACCTATAGACTGAAATATGTGATGATTTCTTTAGAGAATTTTGATTAGGACTTTGAGCTGATGTATTATTAGTAACAGAGCTAGAATAAGAATTTCTTCTCTATTTTAATAATTTATTTGAATAAAAAGAGAAGAATCCTTAAAATTTCAGTAATAATAAAAATAATTACACCCACAATCTAAATATACTTTACATGAGGTGAGTGAGGACAAGAGTCAGGAGTCCAGGCACTTGTTTCTGAATCTTTACTATTGTCCATGTCTTATGGACAATAGTAAAGGGAATTAAAACTTAGAGACATAACTCAAAAATCCCTGAAAATTTAACAATCAGCTCTGTTAGCTGGTACAACTTGTCTCCAGCACATAACTCAGTGCATGTACAGTGTGAAATTTAGTTGTCAAAAGCATGGTTCTAAAATAGAGAATTTTAGAGAATATCTTAAACCATGTGGATTGGTCTCTGTACCATCTCCTTTTTATAGTGTAATAAACATGTTTCTCTCCAAACATGTTCCTCTCTTTAGCTACATATGTGTATCTCTCAGATTGTCATTTTTAATTAAAAATCTACATCAGTAGAGAAGCTGATAGTGATGCTCTGGTAAGGCACAATCTCACTTTTAAAGTTTAAGAAGAGTGACCTAAATTCTCTCAAAATAGATATTATCTCTGCACTGAATACAAAATGATACAAAAACATGTAAATTGCTTAATTTACTTCATTAAAAAAGAGCAGTCATTGTACTTGACAATAATCCAGAAATAAATATAGGTTCAACTAATTTCCAGCTTTAGTAAGCATCATTATAAAATTTGGATTCATCGTTGGTTTTAGCCAATTTCCTATAAATTTAATCCAACTAGGAAATTCTGTAATCACTTTTTTTTTTTTTACACTTCAACTCCATGAACCACTTCTGTTATGTTTAATAATGATTGTTTTACACAGAAAGGGATATTAAAATCTGAGTTTTAAAACATGAGAGCTCTGTGATTAGAAATGCTTCTGGTGGTAATTAGGAGCTGAAGGTACTATAAAGGACAGTCAAATTTTCAGTGGGATTCACTATCACCTCTTTGTGAACCTAATTCATTTTACCTGCATTTGCCTTTACAAGTTAATTGCATATTTTGGGTTGAGATTACATGTGGCTAAATGCTTACCCAATTAGGAATGCCCTTGAGGATTTTCTCTTAATATAAACAATCTTTTAAGTAGAGTCCGTCTATAGAAAGGAGAATCTGTAATTTGATGCTGCAGATAAGAGAGAAAATATTAAAAATGTGAAACATCTTAGAAGTTGGTTAAGGAGCTAAGTGGTCAATCTCATTTCAAGGACAGGACTTAGCACTGGTTCTCAGCCTTAGTTGCCCATTAATGAATCACCTAAGGAGCCTAAAAATTACCTGCTCATGTCTCACCCCAGGCTATTTAAATAAGACTCTGAGAATAGGATGCAAGGATCAATATTTTTAGTGCTTTCCAAGCAGTATGCATAGGCACTCAGATATGATTACCCTTAAGGCTCCAGTTTTCAACCTTGAACATAAATCAAAATCTCTGTAGGTCTCATTCAAAAACAGAATGCTGGGACCCATTTCCAGAGACTGTAGGTCTTGGGTAGGACCTAAGAGTCTTATGTTTCTTATAGATTTCCAGTTGATACAGATAGTCATGCTGATAGCCAGGGACTACACTTTAGGAACCAATGAAGGAACCTCAATTCATATTTGATTTCTACTTGACATACACTTAATGACATAATTATGTTTATGTATGCAGAACTAATTTATGATGGGAACATTTAATCAGACAAATGTCATTCCCATCTCCAACTTATAGCATTAAATATAAGGGTATTTCATGATTAAATGTAAGCATATTTTACACGAATTTGCGTTTTTGTTCCTTGGACAATTTGTAGTCAAAAACGGTATAGCTGTTTATTTTAAATTTTAGTTTAACAATCTTTGGTCTGTTCTGTCTTCCAAATATCTGAACATAGCATAGATTTATTATATATTTTTTAATAAATATGTCTTAATGGAGCTTAGTAGCTTCTGACTCGTTCAACAGACTTAACTTTGGAAAATACCTAAAGGTCATTAACAGACTGAAAAATAATTCCATTGAGTATAAATAAAAATCCACTAAGATTTGAAAAATTAATATTATTTCATCTTATAGATCTTTTAAATCTATGAAGTTAGAATTCTGTCTCACATACTTGTAATTTTACTTTTGAGTGTACTTGTAATTTTACTCTACATAGCTAAGATGCAAAGAATATCAGGAACAGAATTGACAAGTATCAGATACAAACAGAAGAGAGAGCATGCTATCAAAAGGAAATAATTGCAGAGAAAAAAATAAATCATTTCCCAGTTACATCAGTTTCAGTCACCTCAGTCATTCAGTCATGTCCGACTTTTTGTGATTCCATGGAATGCAGCATGCCAGGTTTCCTTGTCCTTCACCGTCTCCCAGAGCTTGTATATGTTGTGTTAAAGATATTTTAAACTGTATTATCAGAAAAAGAAAGTTCCTGATTTTAAGTATAATATTTTTATTAGTTTGTATAAGAAAAAAATGCATATCTACATATCTAATCAAAGAGCATCATTAGCCCAGTGGAGTATTGGTGAAATATAACTGCCAGGCACTTGTTCAACTGCTCTGTCATTCCTTAATAGCATCCTGGCAGACACAGTAGCTCTAGTAAGTTTTCATTTCTATAACTTGATCCAATTCATTTTCAAACTCCAGTATTTTATCTTAATCAAAACTTTCTTCTCTCCCATTGCCAGCTAGACGTGAGGTTCTAGGAACTTGAATGAGAGGAAAATGTATTTTGTTTTTCCACTGTCTGCTTCTCCTGTCTTTTCTAGCATTAACTTTTCAGGAAGAGGGGAAAGATGGAAGGAATATGTAACCTCATTTTAAGTTTCTCTGAATATCACAGCCATTTGACACATGAAAAATGCAGCTCTCTTGAAAGGCTCTTATGTGAGATATTCTGAGAGACCTGATGTGTCACACCTCCTGAGGTTTCACCCATTTTCCTAGTTCCTTGAACTTTTTCTTCTTTGTTTTTTCTTCTTTTCACTTCAGAGTTCCTCACATATAGATCTCTTTTATCCTTACTATACATGGCATACCTCATAGCCATAAATTACTAGAATCCCCTTTGCTTGATGGGCATCCCCTTGGTGGTATTACTCATATGACAGAAGATGTTTTACCAACTTTTGCTGGTCCACATTTTTGTTTCCCGAATGTGAACAGGCTGGTCTCCTAATGGACCATCTCTTAGACATGCCACCACTCTCCAGTTCTTTCTTTTTTTCTAGACAAGGTAAAATGGTCAGCCTGCCTCTTGAGCAAATCTAATCTCCTTGTTTACACACCCTAAAATGTGCATGAATTATTCTCAAGGAGAATAATAATCTCTCCTTTTCTTAAATATACTGTTCTCTGCATAAGGTTCACTTGTGGAGTACTCTTCTATTATAAAAAATGACTCTTAACACTGGGTTCACTCTATAGAATGTAGAGATAGTTCTTAGTATTAAATGTAAATGAACTAGTTCTACTGTGAAAGGAAGAACCCATTATTCTATGTATTTGTTTACCTAACTTACTCAGTCATTGTTTCCCCTTTTCTTTCTACATTTCTCCCTTCTTATTTCATGTGAGTGCTGGAAGGCATAGACCTATCAGTATGCACAAACAGACACATTAATTTGATGTATGGACATTTACAAAGGATGATAAAAACATCCATCTTTTCCTCTCACTTTTAATAGCATCCTGGCAGACACAGTAGCTCTAGTAAGTTTTCATTTCTATAACTTGATCCAATTCATTTTCAAACTCCAGTATTTTATCTTAATCAAAACTTTCTTCTCTCCCATTGCCAGCTAGACGTGAGGTTCTAGGAACTTGAATGAGAGGAAAATGTATTTTGTTTTTCCACTGTCTGCTTCTCCTGTCTTTTCTAGCATTAACTTTTCAGGAAGAGGGGAAAGATGGAAGGAATATGTAACCTCATTTTAAGTTTCTCTGAATATCACAGCCATTTGACACATGAAAAATGCAGCTCTCTTGAAAGGCTCTTATGTGAGATATTCTGAGAGACCTGATGTGTCACACCTCCTGAGGTTTCACCCATTTTCCTAGTTCCTTGAACTTTTTCTTCTTTGTTTTTTCTTCTTTTCACTTCAGAGTTCCTCACATATAGATCTCTTTTATCCTTACTATACATGGCATACCTCATAGCCATAAATTACTAGAATCCCCTTTGCTTGATGGGCATCCCCTTGGTGGTATTACTCATATGACAGAAGATGTTTTACCAACTTTTGCTGGTCCACATTTTTGTTTCCCGAATGTGAACAGGCTGGTCTCCTAATGGACCATCTCTTAGACATGCCACCACTCTCCAGTTCTTTCTTTTTTTCTAGACAAGGTAAAATGGTCAGCCTGCCTCTTGAGCAAATCTAATCTCCTTGTTTACACACCCTAAAATGTGCATGAATTATTCTCAAGGAGAATAATAATCTCTCCTTTTCTTAAATATACTGTTCTCTGCATAAGGTTCACTTGTGGAGTACTCTTCTATTATAAAAAATGACTCTTAACACTGGGTTCACTCTATAGAATGTAGAGATAGTTCTTAGTATTAAATGTAAATGAACTAGTTCTACTGTGAAAGGAAGAACCCATTATTCTATGTATTTGTTTACCTAACTTACTCAGTCATTGTTTCCCCTTTTCTTTCTACATTTCTCCCTTCTTATTTCATGTGAGTGCTGGAAGGCATAGACCTATCAGTATGCACAAACAGACACATTAATTTGATGTATGGACATTTACAAAGGATGATAAAAAAACATCCATCTTTTCCTCTCACATTTTAATAAGGAAATTGAAGCCCTATGAGTTGTATGTTTGAAGTTTCAAAATGAGTTACTAGATATGGCAAGCATTGGAACTCATACCCATACACTCCCAATTGTCTATTTCAGAGAATTACTGACTTTGGGAGTTAGACAGTTGCTGCACAGATGCTATCTAATTCAGTCCTTCATCCACTATAAGAATTCTTTTAGCACTGGTCTCAGTGATGCTTACTCAGTCCTTGTTTGAATAGTTCCGATACAAATAACTGGACATTTGCCAGGTAGTTAATTTTACTGCTGAGCAGTAGTCAATTGTCAGAATAGTCCATCTTTGTGGACCAATAATACCTGTTTTTCTAAAGATTCTTCTCACCAATACTTGTTCTGTCTTCAGAAGCTACACAGTCCATATACTTTCTCCACAGAATCTCTTTAGATAACCAAAGACACCATCATGTCTACCTAGACTTTTCCTTTTCTAGGTTAAATACAGCATTTTCTTCAAAGTTTTGTTTTGATATGAACATTTGCCAACTTTTCCTTATCCATTGTCATACTAAGCATATGCTTGGATTTCAGCAACCTTAGTAGCATTAATGCCCTAAAATGGGCAGTTGATGTCCAATGGACACAGAGTTTCAGTTTTACAGATAAAAAAGTCCTAGAGATCTATTGCACAACAATATGATTATAATTGTCACTATATAGTGCACACTGCTGAACTGTTCATAAAAATAGTTAAAATTGTAAATTTTATGTATTTCACTACAATTTAAAAAAATCATGGCCTAGAATTGAACAGAAGATAGTGCCTAATATGTGGTATTTTTACAACAAATTATAGTGAGTTTATTACCATTTAGTAATTTGGATTCTGTCTTCTGTTAAGACAGTCTTAGATGGCAGTCTTCTGTAACTCACTTGTTAAGCTCACGGTCTATATCTAGGTTATTGTTATAGACACAATCATTCCTTTGGGGTACTTATAATGTTCACATTTCAACATTCTTTTATGTTTTATTTTAATAGTCTTCTGGTTCTTCCTTACCTATATATTTCAAAATATATGCATGGTTGAGGTCCTTTCCATTCTATATGGTCACACTTAGACCTCTCTTCTCTGAGAAATTTTAAACTTCCATCAATTTTGTAATTTTGAATCCATATTGCTAATTATGTTTCTGAGTTTCATATAATTCAAAGATTTGATAGGACACCTTTTAGGGCTGTAATCTAGTCCTTGTGACAAAGACATGAACTTCTCAGAAAGCTAGCAAAGACATTCTGGGGAAACTTGATCTAAGAATTGAAGCTCTGTGGATACAGATTTGAATCAAGTGCTCATCCACTTAAATTTACTATCATCTTATCTTCCATGCATGATACTTTCATAAATCATGACAAGAGTTCTCGTAAATGTTGCTAAAAATGATAGGAACAGTGTTTATGGAATTCTTGTGATATATACTTAACTTAAAATTATGTCAGCAAGTTAGTAAATTTAGTTTGGCATGAATTAATTTTATTTTACTCACAAGCAAATAGTCTCCTTAAAATACTGACAAAAATGTTTTAACAAATTAATCCTAAAATTATTGTCAGAGATATTCATCAACTTCATTCTATAGTTTGCAGATTTTCACTCAGTTTTGGAATTAGCACAGTATTATTTATGATTTTCCAGTTTTTATTCATCTCTCCAATCTTCCAGTAATTGCAAAGATACTGTCAATATTCTGAGGTCAAAAATATTTGATGTTTTGCTATTTATTTGATAACTTGTTTAATATGATGCTAACCATTTTTAGAAATTAAGTACCTTTTCTTTGATTTAAAGATTTAATTTCCTCTCATTTTTGTTTGTTATTTACTCTCCAATCTGGCAATAATTGCTTTTATTAAAATGGCAGAAACCTAAGAAATTGAAAAATTCTTTTCCTGGCTGTTTTCTATAGATTTATGCTTTGTACCCCAGGTGATCATGTTCTGTTTTTCTCTTGTTTCATACATTTGCATTTAAACACTCTTATTATATTTATTTAGAAATAGTATGCAGGCTTCTGTTAAGTTGGCCTCTCCTTATTAGGTGTATGACATGCTTTAGGATATTTCTCTGCTTCCAATTCCCTCTTTTGCACATACTTGACTAAGAAGACTCTGCATGCAGGAAATGGGGAGAGGGGGGTTAAACAAACCTTGGTGGAATAGATTGAAATTCACAGGCAGAAATGATCAAAAATAGTTTTTGAATCCATATTGCTAATTATGTTTCTGAGTTTCATATAATTCAAAGATTTGATAGGACACCTTAGGGCTGTAATCTAGTCCTTGTGACAAAGACATGAACTTCTCAGAAAGCTAGCAAAGACATTCTGGGGAAACTTGATCTAAGAATTGAAGCTCTGTGGATACAGATTTGAATCAAGTGCTCATCCACTTAAATTTACTATCATCTTATCTTCCATGCATGATACTTTCATAAATCATGACAAGAGTTCTCGTAAATGTTGCTAAAAATGATAGGAACAGTGTTTATGGAATTCTTGTGATATATACTTAACTTAAAATTATGTCAGCAAGTTAGTAAATTTAGTTTGGCATGAATTAATTTTATTTTACTCACAAGCAAATAGTCTCCTTAAAATACTGACAAAAATGTTTTAACAAATTAATCCTAAAATTATTGTCAGAGATATTCATCAACTTCATTCTATAGTTTGCAGATTTTCACTCAGTTTTGGAATTAGCACAGTATTATTTATGATTTTCCAGTTTTTATTCATCTCTCCAATCTTCCAGTAATTGCAAAGATACTGTCAATATTCTGAGGTCAAAAATATTTGATGTTTTGCTATTTATTTGATAACTTGTTTAATATGATGCTAACCATTTTTAGAAATTAAGTACCTTTTCTTTGATTTAAAGATTTAATTTCCTCTCATTTTTGTTTGTTATTTACTCCCCAATCAGGCAATCATTGCTTTTATTAAAATGGCAGAAACCTAAGAAATTGAAAAATTCTTTTCCTGGCTGTTTTCTATAGATTTATGCTTTGTACCCCAGGTGATCATGTTCTGTTTTTCTCTTGTTTCATACATTTGCATTTAAACACTCTTATTATATTTATTTAGAAATAGTATGCAGGCTTCTGTTAAGTTGGCCTCTCCTTATTAGGTGTATGACATGCTTTAGGATATTTCTCTGCTTCCAATTCCTCTTTTGCACATACTTGACTAAGAAGACTCTGCATGCAGGAAATGGGGAGAGGGGGGTTAAACAAACCTTGGTGGAATAGATTGAAATTCACAGGCAGAAATGATCAAAAATAGTTTTTAGGTCCTTGACCTAACTGAGAGTATCCCCAAATTCTTTCTTGACAATATGAATCACCTTGCTTGCACATTACTGAAAAATAATACTGGTAAATCCCCAGGTTTTTACTTGCCTTCTCTCTCCAAAGATTCCACACTCTGTAGGTCTTGCATAGAGTCTAGGAATCTGTATTTTGGGAAAATCACCTCGTGTGATTCTTATTCTAAGACATGGCCAGAGAATTTGAGCTCTATGATGTCAACATCTCCAAAATAAGAATTTGTTTAGTGGTATTGTAACTGAGTATCACAAAATGATGGCTTAAAATAACAGAAATTTATTCTCTCAAAATTTTGGAGGCCAGGAGCCTCTTCTAAGGGAATGCTTTCTTACCTCTCCTGACTTCTGTGGGCTCTTGACTCTTTGCTGTGGCAGTATGCCTCTTGTTTTCACATAAATTCTTTTCTGTATATCTTTCTCCTATGAGGATAGTGAAAGCTAGTGAAATGAAAACTGCTTATTTGTGTTTGACTCTTTGTGACCTATAGATGATCCATGGAATTCTCCAGGCAAGAATATTGGAGTGGGTAACCTTTCCCTTCTCCGGGGGACCTTCCCAACCCAAGGATCAAACCCAGGTCTCCCACATTGCAGGTGGATTATTTGCCATCTGAGCCACCAGGGAAACCCCAAAATACTGGAGTGGGTAGCTGTTCCCTTCTCCAGGGGATCTTCCTGACTTGAATAAAACTGGGGTCTCCTGCATTGCAGGCAGACTCTTTAAACCAGCTGGAGCCCCCACAGGGGAAAAAAGCCCCAAATTTCTAGATTTATGCTTTGTACCCCAGGTGATCATGTTCTGTTTTTCTCTTGTTTCATACATTTGCATTTAAACACTCTTATTATATTTATTTAGAAATAGTATGCAGGCTTCTGTTAAGTTGGCCTCTCCTTATTAGGTGTATGACATGCTTTAGGATATTTCTCTGCTTCCAATTCCCTCTTTTGCACATACTTGACTAAGAAGACTCTGCATGCAGGAAATGGGGAGAGGGGGGTTAAACAAACCTTGGTGGAATAGATTGAAATTCACAGGCAGAAATGATCAAAAATAGTTTTTAGGTCCTTGACCTAACTGAGAGTATCCCCAAATTCTTTCTTGACAATATGAATCACCTTGCTTGCACATTACTGAAAAATAATACTGGTAAATCCCCAGGTTTTTACTTGCCTTCTCTCTCCAAAGATTCCACACTCTGTAGGTCTTGCATAGAGTCTAGGAATCTGTATTTTGGGAAAATCACCTCGTGTGATTCTTATTCTAAGACATGGCCAGAGAATTTGAGCTCTATGATGTCAACATCTCCAAAATAAGAATTTGTTTAGTGGTATTGTAACTGAGTATCACAAAATGATGGCTTAAAATAACAGAAATTTATTCTCTCAAAATTTTGGAGGCCAGGAGCCTCTTCTAAGGGAATGCTTTCTTACCTCTCCTGACTTCTGTGGGCTCTTGACTCTTTGCTGTGGCAGTATGCCTCTTGTTTTCACATAAATTCTTTTCTGTATATCTTTCTCCTATGAGGATAGTGAAAGCTAGTGAAATGAAAACTGCTTATTTGTGTTTGACTCTTTGTGACCTATAGATGATCCATGGAATTCTCCAGGCAAGAATATTGGAGTGGGTAACCTTTCCCTTCTCCGGGGGACCTTCCCAACCCAAGGATCAAACCCAGGTCTCCCACATTGCAGGTGGATTATTTGCCATCTGAGCCACCAGGGAAACCCCAAAATACTGGAGTGGGTAGCTGTTCCCTTCTCCAGGGGATCTTCCTGACTTGAATAAAACTGGGGTCTCCTGCATTGCAGGCAGACTCTTTACCAGCTGAGCTACAGGGGAAGCCCAATAAGGATACTAGTCATGGGATTTAGGTCCCACCCTTAATCCAGGATGATCTCATCTCAAGATCCTTAATTTAATTACATCTACAAAGAAACTATTTCTAAATAAGGTCACAATCATTTACTAGGGTTTAAGAACTGGACATATCTTTTTCATCCATACAATTTAATCTAGTAAACCTGGGGAACTTTATTATGCCTTATTCCATTAACTGGTTTGTAATGGAGGCTCAGGTATAGGTAGTTTTAAAAGATAAACAGATTATCCTAATTAATATGCATCTTGGCTTGTGAATATGCTCCTAATACCTATTAATTTAGTCTCTGCCTAATGGTTTATTTCTCACCAATTCTCTCTATTATATTCTTCAACCCTCAAATTCTCTTGCTTTCCCTCTGTACCTAGAGCTCTGTACTTAACAAAAGTGATTTGTTGGCTTGTTACAGTCACCTCTATGATGCTGAACTTTACATGCATAGAGGTGCATACAGTGGACCTCTCTGGTGCAGGCCTTTACATTTCTGTTAAAATCAACATGAATTTTATAAAAATTTCAGCAGCATTCATGTTTTCATTGGTTATTAACTAATGACCAAACTTTTAAAATTACAGTATATACACCCATAAACACATTATATGCACACTCACATATATTTAAACACATACATGCACACATATACTCACATATGTATATACAACACACACACACACATGTACATCTATACTCAAACATAGATAGATAGATAGATAGATAGATCAGTTTAGTTCAGTTGCTCAATCATCATCAATTCTTTGTGACTCCATGCATTGCAGCATGCCAAGCTTCCTTGTACTTCACCATTTTCCAGATCCTGCTGAAACTCATGTCCATTGACTCAGTGGTGACATCCAACCATCTCATCCTCTGTCATTCGCTTCTCCTCTGCCTTCTGTATTTCCCAACATACGGGTCTTTTCCAATGAGTCATCTCTTTGCATCATAAAATCTAGAAAATTCCTAGTACCTTGTACCTGGTAGTCATTCAATAGAAGATTTGTTATAGATTTATCTTCTTTTTCCTTCCTTCCAAATAATTTTCTATCCTCAAGTGAGAGTATATATAGATTGTTTACTTGATAATGTAGTTAAAATCAGTGGTGAACTAATTGAGAATGTGGGGAAGTTTGGAGCACTAAAAGACAGTAAAATTCTTATTTTAATAAATATATTTTATTATATATTTTTTCAACTGGAGGTGGAGTTGGCCCAATTGAAATTATTTCAGAAAATATAAATATTTACATATTCTTACTTTTTAATATTCTAATATTTTGAAAGATGTCAGACTGAAGTCCTATATTGATCTAAGTAACACCATTTCTATCATCTGAGCTTACATTTTGCAAACAGAAAGCTATGTGTATGTGTCAATACTTGAACCACATCACTGTTCATCACCATGAGATCTTTTGT
Organism: Tragulus kanchil; assembly: GCA_022376925.1. Lineage (NCBI taxonomy): Eukaryota > Metazoa > Chordata > Mammalia > Artiodactyla > Tragulidae > Tragulus > Tragulus kanchil. The sequence continues at coordinate 39,081,557 of JAIOJX010000026.1, forward strand.
AGCATTTGATCAGAACTTAGGCAATGGAAGTTGGGATACTACCCTAGGGTACACTGCCAAAAGGCAGACAGGATGCAACTTCTGATTTTTCCTCCTGGATCAGCATCCTTTTCAGAGGCTCAACTATGTGTTCTATTGATCTGCTCTGCTAATATTGTAAAATCAGTTTTTCTGCCCTCTAGAGGTCACCAAGCCATGTTTTCATCTACCATGTTCTATATACCTAGATCATAAGACAAAAGGCAGTGTTTGGGTTAGGGGAGAGACGGGAAAAAGAAACAAACCTCAATCAATAATTAGAAAAATAATTAAAAACTATGACAAATACTATGAAACAAATAAGCTAAATGACATTTTTGCCTGGTATGGTTGTATATGAGTTTTCTAAATATTGATGCATTTTTATCAATAAAAATTTATACATATCCTCTTCTTTGATATGTATAAATTCCTACACAGTAGAACTGGTTCCTTATAACTGAGATTCTAGGATCAATATATGTCCATAATCAAATTTTTGTATATAACATATATATTTATGTATGTTTTCTATTTCCTTGATCAATATAAATGGGTAATACCAAAAATATCCTCTTCAATGAGCATTTATCTTCTAGTTTCCTTCCTTCCAATAGAAGATTTGTTATAGATTTATCTTCTTTTTCCTTCCTTCCAAATAATTTTCTATCCTCAAGTGAGAGTATATATAGATTGTTTACTTGATAATGTAGTTAAAATCAGTGGTGAACTAATTGAGAATGTGGGGAAGTTTGGAGCACTAAAAGACAGTAAAATTCTTATTTTAATAAATATATTTTATTATATATTTTTTCAACTGGAGGTGGAGTTGGCCCAATTGAAATTATTTCAGAAAATATAAATATTTACATATTCTTACTTTTTAATATTCTAATATTTTGAAAGATGTCAGACTGAAGTCCTATATTGATCTAAGTAACACCATTTCTATCATCTGAGCTTACATTTTGCAAACAGAAAGCTATGTGTATGTGTCAATACTTGAACCACATCACTGTTCATCACCATGAGATCTTTTGTAGCATTTGATCAGAACTTAGGCAATGGAAGTTGGGATACTACCCTAGGGTACACTGCCAAAAGGCAGACAGGATGCAACTTCTGATTTTTCCTCCTGGATCAGCATCCTTTTCAGAGGCTCAACTATGTGTTCTATTGATCTGCTCTGCTAATATTGTAAAATCAGTTTTTCTGCCCTCTAGAGGTCACCAAGCCATGTTTTCATCTACCATGTTCTATATACCTAGATCATAAGACAAAAGGCAGTGTTTGGGTTAGGGGAGAGACGGGAAAAAGAAACAAACCTCAATCAATAATTAGAAAAATAATTAAAAACTATGACAAATACTATGAAACAAATAAGCTAAATGACATTTTTGCCTGGTATGGTTGTATATGAGTTTTCTAAATATTGATGCATTTTTATCAATAAAAATTTATACATATCCTCTTCTTTGATATGTATAAATTCCTACACAGTAGAACTGGTTCCTTATAACTGAGATTCTAGGATCAATATATGTCCATAATCAAATTTTTGTATATAACATATATATTTATGTATGTATATATACATATTTGGGCTTCCCTGGTGACTCAGATGGTAAAGAATCCACCTTCAATGCAGGAGACCTGGGTTCAATCCCTGGGTTGGGAAGATCCCCTAGAGAAAGGATACGCTTCCCAATCCAGTAATCTTGCCTGGAAAATTTCATGGCTCATCCATAGGGTAGAAAAAAGTCAGACACAACAGAACAACTTGACTTTCATATACACATTTAGCTTTAAAACTCAGTGTAATAGATAAATGCTCACTATAAAAAACTAGTACTTACTTGACCTCACCCTTTTCACCATTTCCTGTGGTAATTTTTTTTAGCCCTTAGTGAATTTTTCTGTTTACTATTTCCATTTTTTTGATAAAATGTTTACTATTTCTTGATTTCTCAAAATTATATTTGTTTGAATAGATTGGATAGATATCTTCAACTTTATTAATTAAAAAAATAATCTCTGTATATTTATATTTCTGCCTGTTTAAAGATAACTTAAAAATGAAAGTTAATTTCTCTGAAAATATTTTCTTTTATATGTAAAATGGCAAAAATAAAACTATCTCATAGTAGTAGTTTTATGGTGGTCAGGATTAGATAGCAACCACATATAACACAAAATACAGTGTTTGAGTAGCCTATTGTACCACTTTTTCCATTGATAAGTTAGTAGTAAAAATTCCCCTTTTCCCTTAATTCCATGATTAGATTATCATATCAGTTTACATATCATAAAGACTTACATAAACTTTGAATTTAAATTATCTACAATTATGTACTTTGATGAAATTTCAGATGTTATTTGAATGTTAATAATAATATAGCAATAAATAGATATTTCATATATAAATACTCATATATGTAGGTAGAATAAGGACTTTCCTGGTGGCTCAGGTGATAAAGAATTTCCCTACAATGTGGGACACCCAGGTTTGATCCCTGAGTTGAGAAGAGCTCCTAGAGAAAGGAGTAGCAATTTACTTCAATATTCTTATCTGGGAAATTCCATGGACAGAGGAGCCTGGCAGAGTATAGTCCATGGGCTCATAATGAGTTGGATACTGCTTAGGGACTAACACTTTCACCTTCAGGTAAAATAAAATACTTGGACCCTTGACTAGTAATTTCTTTTGGTAGTCAACCAAAAAATATGGACAAGGAGACTGATTATTCTACATGTACTATCTGTATAAGTCATCACGCATTAATATTGCTATTTAGCTCCTGTAATTTCCAAGGTAATGGAAATACTTTCTACTGAGTGCACTTTTATTATTCTGTTTTCCTGAGTCAACCAAAAAGTACATTTGGATTTTCCCCTAGGATCCTATAGAACAGCCGAAACTTTTTGGCCAACCCAATACTTAGTTGTTTTATGTTTTTTGTGTCAGAAAATACTTTTTTTTAATGTTCTGCTTCTATTTTTGTTCTTTGTTGTACACATAATGGGCTTCTCAGGTGGTGCTAGTGGTAAGAACCCGCCTGCTGATGCAGGAGACACAAGAGACATGGGTTCGACCCCTGGGTTGGAAAGATCCCTTGGAGTAGGACATGGCAACCCACTCCAGTGGTCTTGCCTGGGGAATCGCATGGACAGAGGAGCTTGGAGGGCTACAGTGCATAGGGTCGCATAGAGTCAGACACAACAGAAGTGACTTATCATGTACGTACACATAATTACCTTGTGATTTCTAATTTACAATCAGGATCTGGGCTTATGAAACCCAATGAAAAATTGATTGCCTGATAGCTTCTGTATTATTTGTGTGTGTGTGTGTGTTTGGAAAGTCTTGAAAAGGACTTTTTATTAGGTGAGCAGAGACAGTATAAACACTCAGCCACAGGAGCCATAAAGTGTGCGGCCCTGGTGCTTGAGCGCATAGACCACATCCATGGCGGTGACAGTCTTGCACTCGGCATGCTCAAAGGACTTTGCGGTGGCACTTGGTGCCTCCCTTGCTCAGACCCTTCCCACCTTTACCAGGCCAGACATGGGGAAAATCCAGAGACTGGAGAAAGCCTCTGTATGTGTGTGTTTTAAAGAGGAGTGTGTATAACTAGAACCAGCAAGAGTGAGCTCCTAGGAATCATTTATAACCATGTCTTAAACCAGTATTGATATAATATCCTAAGTTGTTCAGTTCTGGAAGTTATCATCCTCACTTGTGTAATACATTTGAAGTGTTATTTGCTTCTTTTCCTCCTGAGTGCTTTACTTTCGACTATAATTTTTTTATACAAATTTTGGACAAGGAGACTGATTATTCTACATGTACTATCTGTATAAGTCATCACGCATTAATATTGCTATTTAGCTCCTGTAATTTCCAAGGTAATGGAAATACTTTCTACTGAGTGCACTTTTATTATTCTGTTTTCCTGAGTCAACCAAAAAGTACATTTGGATTTTCCCCTAGGATCCTATAGAACAGCCGAAACTTTTTGGCCAACCCAATACTTAGTTGTTTTATGTTTTTTGTGTCAGAAAATACTTTTTTTTAATGTTCTGCTTCTATTTTTGTTCTTTGTTGTACACATAATGGGCTTCTCAGGTGGTGCTAGTGGTAAAGAACCCGCCTGCTGATGCAGGAGACACAAGAGACATGGGTTCGACCCCTGGGTTGGAAAGATCCCTTGGAGTAGGACATGGCAACCCACTCCAGTGGTCTTGCCTGGGGAATCGCATGGACAGAGGAGCTTGGAGGGCTACAGTGCATAGGGTCGCATAGAGTCAGACACAACAGAAGTGACTTATCACGTACGTACACATAATTACCTTGTGATTTCTAATTTACAATCAGGATCTGGGCTTATGAAACCCAATGAAAAATTGATTGCCTGATAGCTTCTGTATTATTTGTGTGTGTGTGTGTGTTTGGAAAGTCTTGAAAAGGACTTTTTATTAGGTGAGCAGAGACAGTATAAACACTCAGCCACAGGAGCCATAAAGTGTGCGGCCCTGGTGCTTGAGCGCATAGACCACATCCATGGCGGTGACAGTCTTGCACTCGGCATGCTCAAAGGACTTTGCGGTGGCACTTGGTGCCTCCCTTGCTCAGACCCTTCCCACCTTTACCAGGCCAGACATGGGGAAAATCCAGAGACTGGAGAAAGCCTCTGTATGTGTGTGTTTTAAAGAGGAGTGTGTATAACTAGAACCAGCAAGAGTGAGCTCCTAGGAATCATTTATAACCATGTCTTAAACCAGTATTGATATAATATCCTAAGTTGTTCAGTTCTGGAAGTTATCATCCTCACTTGTGTAATACATTTGAAGTGTTATTTGCTTCTTTTCCTCCTGAGTGCTTTACTTTCTTTGTATGTAAAAGAAAAGAAAATTGCCTGGTTAGACCAAACATAGCCAAGATTTCACAACTGTGAATGGGTATCAGCTAATCAATCATAAAACTAGGAATGAGGAATCTTAAAGTATATTGTTCCATGTGTAAGCAACTTGATGAAAATTACTCTTGCGAATAGTTTGCTAATTTTTTTACTGGTAAAATAAAACAGAAAAAATTATCCCACGCAACTTTACTACTATGGCACTGAAGAGTCTATTTCTTGTGCCTACATAGTGCTAATATTACTGATACCAGTGTATAAACTAGAATGAGAAAAATATGAAAAATGGCACATAAGTACTGTTGCTGTTTAGACCCTAAGTCATGTCCAACTCTTTAAGACCCCATGAACTTCAGTGTGCTACTTTTGAAATTTCTGTATTTAAATATAAAGTTTGTTTTATTCTTTTTTCTCTTGAAGGATGTAGTATTATATGTACATATATACAAAGAAACTAAAATTTCCTGAAAAATAGTCTTAAACTACATGCCAAAATTAATTTACTTGAGATACTCACTTCTTAGATATTTTGAGTTTTGATAGAAACTATAAATTGATCAGTTGTTTATTTCATCTTCCACATTTTGTTGAGCTTTTCTAATTTACTAAAGCTATTACTTTCTTTAATCATTTCTTGCATTGGAAAGTCATTGTTTAATTATTAATCTTAGAATGAAGTTGAATGTAGACTTATTTAAATACTAATTATTTTGTCAGGGATACTTATCACTCTCAGATATGAATCCATTTTTTGAAATTTTTTTCTGTTGCCATGAAGTATGTAAAAACAGAAAATATAACTTTTCTCTCCGCTTTACTTTCAGTCTCACCTACTGATTTCTTCTTATTAATACTTGTATATGTTCAACTTTCAGTCTATTAAGAAAAGTTACTACCAGTATAACTACCAAACTCTCTTTTGATCCTATACCCCCCACCAGCTATCATATTAATTCTTACTTTCTTCACAACTCTCTGAAAAAGTTTAATAAAATTTGTGTATCCATCTATCACTCAGTCTACTGTAAAATGGAAACTCCTTTCTTTCCCGAGTCATTCACAAAAATGGTCTTTGTTGAGCTCACCAAGGGAAAAAAACATCTGGGTAGGGCACTTTAGATTGTATTTAATGTTATCTGAGCAGCCTTCATTAGTGCTGTGCATCTCCCTGAAACACTGTCTTCTCTTGTCTTGCATAACAAGACAGTTTTGTTTCTCCCCTACACTTTTCTGGATTTTTCTGGTTCCTCTGTCTCTGCCTACCTTTCAGATATTCCTTCATTATTTTCTTTGTGAGAGGAATTAAAAATTTCTCATTTCCATTTGTTTGGAGAGTACAGTTTTCACTCCTTATTCAATACTATTAATTGTTTACAGATTAATTTAGGTTTTATAAACTTGGCATTCTACTGCTTTAGTACAATGTTTCTGTACATAAATTTTATTCTTTTTCCCTAAGTCATGTCCAACTCTTTGAATGTGGCTATTTTGTTTAAAAAGTTTTTTTTTTTAAATTTTTTGTACATATATACAAAGAAACTAAAATTTCCTGAAAAATAGTCTTAAACTACATGCCAAAATTAATTTACTTGAGATACTCACTTCTTAGATATTTTGAGTTTTGATAGAAACTATAAATTGATCAGTTGTTTATTTCATCTTCCACATTTTGTTGAGCTTTTCTAATTTACTAAAGCTATTACTTTCTTTAATCATTTCTTGCATTGGAAAGTCATTGTTTAATTATTAATCTTAGAATGAAGTTGAATGTAGTCTTATTTAAATACTAATTATTTTGTCAGGGATACTTATCACTCTCAGATATGAATCCATTTTTTGAAATTTTTTTCTGTTGCCATGAAGTATGTAAAAACAGAAAATATAACTTTTCTCTCCGCTTTACTTTCAGTCTCACCTACTGATTTCTTCTTATTAATACTTGTATATGTTCAACTTTCAGTCTATTAAGAAAAGTTACTACCAGTATAACTACCAAACTCTCTTTTGATCCTATACCCCCCACCAGCTATCATATTAATTCTTACTTTCTTCACAACTCTCTGAAAAAGTTTAATAAAATTTGTGTATCCATCTATCACTCAGTCTACTGTAAAATGGAAACTCCTTTCTTTCCCGAGTCATTCACAAAAATGGTCTTTGTTGAGCTCACCAAGGGAAAAAAACATCTGGGTAGGGCACTTTAGATTGTATTTAATGTTATCTGAGCAGCCTTCATTAGTGCTGTGCATCTCCCTGAAACACTGTCTTCTCTTGTCTTGCATAACAAGACAGTTTTGTTTCTCCCCTACACTTTTCTGGATTTTTCTGGTTCCTCTGTCTCTGCCTACCTTTCAGATATTCCTTCATTATTTTCTTTGTGAGAGGAATTAAAAATTTCTCATTTCCATTTGTTTGGAGAGTACAGTTTTCACTCCTTATTCAATACTATTAATTGTTTACAGATTAATTTAGGTTTTATAAACTTGGCATTCTACTGCTTTAGTACAATGTTTCTGTACATAAATTTATTTTTACTTATCTTTGGATTGTGATTCTTTTTTTTTTAAGATTTATTTATTTATTTTGGGGGGGTGGGGAGGGAGGGGAGCAGGTGGGCTACTTCTATTGGTCTTTCATTTGTCTATTTTCATCTTTGTTCTTTGGCCCATGTGGGCCTCCCATCGCGGTGGCCTCTGTTGTCACAGAGCACCAGCTCTGGGCGCATGCTCTCCAGAGCTCCGACTCGGTAATTGGACACATCGGTCCAGCCGCTCTGTGGCACGTGGAATCTTCCCAGGCCAGGGCTCGAACTGGTGCCCCCTGCACTGCAAGGCGGTGTCCTTACCCACTGGACCACCAGGGAAGTCCTGGATTATGATTCTTACATCTAAGTCACATCACTCATAAATTCTGGGAAATTCTAAAGAAGTATCTTTTTGAATAATATCTACCACGTCCATTTTCTCTCTTCCATATTTTTGGAAATATTAGGTTAATGGTTGATCATTTCAGTCTGTCCTTCGTAATTCTTAATCCTTTCATACATTGCTTTTTATCATTGAACTGCAACCATATTCTTCAGACCTGTCTTCTAGTTCAGTAGTTGTTCCTTCACATTTACAAATTTATAGTGTAACTAGTCCATGCATTTTGAAATTTCAAGACTCTAATTTTCATTTCTAACTGTTATATTTGGTTCCTTTTCAAGTCTGCTTTTTTTCTCAGAATGTCCTTTTACATTTAAAAAATTTACCTTTCTCTTTTAAATAAATGTTGACATCCCTATTTTATAGTACCTATAATATTTCAATCTAATCTCTACCAGGTATTTTTAAAATATTTGAAGAGCTTATAGATGTAATTCTTCCATTTGAATTTTTTCTCACCAGATTTTTCTTCTACTGTTTTAATTCTTATTTTATTTTTTGTAATTTTTGAATTTGGAGCCTATCTTCTGCATTTATAAATTTATCCCTGTTGAAGTCTTCTGAGACCTGTCTTGGAATCAGCTTCATTAAACACTATGACAATTCTTGGAAATACTGTGTGCCCTGAATTAATTCTTATCTTGATTTTTTAAACATGAGGTTTCCCGAACTACAGAAACTAGAGATTAATGTGCATATGACTGATCTGGGAACATGCATGTCTGTGAACAACAAAACTCTGTAAAAATTAAAAAAAAAAAAAAAAATAGAAAGCAAGTGCAACAGTTTACTGTTAAAAAAAAAAAAAAAAGAAAGATGCAGTCTTATAATTAGGCATGGATAAGGAAGACTGTATATTTTTTCCACCCACAGTCCAGACTGAGACATCTGCTTGTACTGAGATGAATGTATTTCTTACACCTTTCTTCTGAGGGTTTAGCCTCAGAGAACCCTGGATCTACACTAGGATAAATGCCTTTATGGAACAAAAGGAATGTCATCTGACTGGTATTGATATTAAAGACCCAGCATGTAGACTACAATTCTAACATCTCTGTATTGCTTTTACAAGCAAAGTCACATGCACACAGCAGTTATAGTTCACTAACTGTTCTAGTCTTCTGCACCATCCTCATTTCTGGACTCTGAAAAGTTGTATTATTTTCTCACACATTCACCTATGTGTTAACATGTTTGCTTGCTAACTTATCTAGCATTTCTCATTTGTCTGCCACATTGTAAGAACTATTCAGTATTTTTTTTCCTCATCAACTCTCATTTTTTATATACTCCCTTGATGTCTCTTTGACTTCCAAAGCTTTGTTATATCGATAGTGATCATTTTTGAATCTGTCTCTCAAACCTATTTGTAGGTCCTAAAATTTCACTATTTCTTTCTTAAACCTTATTGCAGCCATTCTGAAATTCTTGCAGTTCCTCAAATATTTTATGTACTCTGACTCCTCGGCCTTCAAAAATGCCATCTTTCTGGAATATTCTAAAAGCACCCCCTTCCCTCCTTTTTATCTGATTTAACCTGAACCTGTTATTTCTATCACCTTGCACATCTCTCCTCTGGGAAACATATCTAAGATTAGTTTAGATGCCTCTGTTATATGTTGCAATAACACCTCAAATCTGTATTCCCAGTGCTTAGTACTATTCGATTTATTCATCCATCTTTCAAATGGAACTCTTGGAAATACTGTGTGCCCTGAATTAATTCTTATCTTGATTTTTTAAACATGAGGTTTCCCGAACTACAGAAACTAGAGATTAATGTGCATATGACTGATCTGGGAACATGCATGTCTGTGAACAACAAAACTCTGTAAAAATTAAAAAAAAAAAAAAATAGAAAGCAAGTGCAACAGTTTACTGTTAAAAAAAAAAAAAAAAGAAAGATGCAGTCTTATAATTAGGCATGGATAAGGAAGACTGTATATTTTTTCCACCCACAGTCCAGACTGAGACATCTGCTTGTACTGAGATGAATGTATTTCTTACACCTTTCTTCTGAGGGTTTAGCCTCAGAGAACCCTGGATCTACACTAGGATAAATGCCTTTATGGAACAAAAGGAATGTCATCTGACTGGTATTGATATTAAAGACCCAGCATGTAGACTACAATTCTAACATCTCTGTATTGCTTTTACAAGCAAAGTCACATGCACACAGCAGTTATAGTTCACTAACTGTTCTAGTCTTCTGCACCATCCTCATTTCTGGACTCTGAAAAGTTGTATTATTTTCTCACACATTCACCTATGTGTTAACATGTTTGCTTGCTAACTTATCTAGCATTTCTCATTTGTCTGCCACATTGTAAGAACTATTCAGTATTTTTTTTTTCCTCATCAACTCTCATTTTTTATATACTCCCTTGATGTCTCTTTGACTTCCAAAGCTTTGTTATATCGATAGTGATCATTTTTGAATCTGTCTCTCAAACCTATTTGTAGGTCCTAAAATTTCACTATTTCTTTCTTAAACCTTATTGCAGCCATTCTGAAATTCTTGCAGTTCCTCAAATATTTTATGTACTCTGACTCCTCGGCCTTCAAAAATGCCATCTTTCTGGAATATTCTAAAAGCACCCCCTTCCCTCCTTTTTATCTGATTTAACCTGAACCTGTTATTTCTATCACCTTGCACATCTCTCCTCTGGGAAACATATCTAAGATTAGTTTAGATGCCTCTGTTATATGTTGCAATAACACCTCAAATCTGTATTCCCAGTGCTTAGTACTATTCGATTTATTCATCCACTCATTCTTTCTGTCTGATATATCTCTAAGATCTGGAACTCTTATCTGGTACGAAGTTTTTGGTAAACTATCTTCAACTGATAAACCCTGTACAGCAGTTCTCTTCTCTGTTTCAGAGTAGGAATCTAGAGTCAGAGGAGTCTAAATAATTACCTAAGATCACACACTAATTAGTGATAAAACCAGGATTTGAACTCAGGATTAGCCTGCCTATAGAGTTTCTGTTCTTTATACATGGCATTTTATGTGAGATAAAAAAGGAGGCTTTCATGTAACAATGAAAGAGTAGCAAAATGTTATTTTCTCTAAAGTATATGTATTAGATCTTTTGTAGTTTTGTAGTTTTCTAGGATCATTTTATATGGCCCTATAATATTATATTAAATATCATATTAAAAAGTGTGATTTTCCAAAACTATAATTTAATTAGCATTTGAGTAGGTGAAAATCAATATTGGAGCAAAAATAGAAGACATGAACCACAGAAAGAATTAAAATTTTCATCTCTCCCTTAATTTTTCTATACTTTCTTTTAAGGACACTGGTAAAAATTAGTATGATATAGTGAAAAAATAATTTTATTTTGAAATCAGACAAGTATTGGGACTTACTCCGACACTAGCTGGTGAGGCAGTATGTCCCCAGGCAAGTTGTGCCATTTTCTTCTGTAAAGTTGTGTTCATAGTGACTATTAAGGAGATGTTGTGAAGAGTGTAAGTAATGTATTAATATATATGGCTAGCCTAGTACATCTTCTCAATAGATAATAATATGTAATATGAGTATTACTATCTCCATATTTAGATACACTAGGGCTTCCCTTTCCAGGTGGTGCTAATGCTAAAGAGCCTACCTGCCAATATAGCAGACTTAAGAGATGTGGGTTCAATCCCTGGGTAGGGAAGATCCCTTCTTGCAGTTCCTCAAATATTTTATAAAATGGGTTAACTTTTTTTGTACTCCCCCGGCCTTCAAAATGCCATCTTTCTGGAATATTCTAAAAGCACCCCCTTCCCTCCTTTTTATCTGATTTAACCTGAACCTGTTATTTCTATCACCTTGCACATCTCTCCTCTGGGAAACATATCTAAGATTAGTTTAGATGCCTCTGTTATATGTTGCAATAACACCTCAAATCTGTATTCCCAGTGCTTAGTACTATTCGATTTATTCATCCACTCATTCTTTCTGTCTGATATATCTCTAAGATCTGGAACTCTTATCTGGTACGAAGTTTTTGGTAAACTATCTTCAACTGATAAACCCTGTACAGCAGTTCTCTTCTCTGTTTCAGAGTAGGAATCTAGAGTCAGAGGAGTCTAAATAATTACCTAAGATCACACACTAATTAGTGATAAAACCAGGATTTGAACTCAGGATTAGCCTGCCTATAGAGTTTCTGTTCTTTATACATGGCATTTTATGTGAGATAAAAAAGGAGGCTTTCATGTAACAATGAAAGAGTAGCAAAATGTTATTTTCTCTAAAGTATATGTATTAGATCTTTTGTAGTTTTGTAGTTTTGTAGTTTTCTAGGATCATTTTATATGGCCCTATAATATTATATTAAATATCATATTAAAAAGTGTGATTTTCCAAAACTATAATTTAATTAGCATTTGAGTAGGTGAAAATCAATATTGGAGCAAAAATAGAAGACATGAACCACAGAAAGAATTAAAATTTTCATCTCTCCCTTAATTTTTCTATACTTTCTTTTAAGGACACTGGTAAAAATTAGTATGATATAGTGAAAAAATAATTTTATTTTGAAATCAGACAAGTATTGGGACTTACTCCGACACTAGCTGGTGAGGCAGTATGTCCCCAGGCAAGTTGTGCCATTTTCTTCTGTAAAGTTGTGTTCATAGTGACTATTAAGGAGATGTTGTGAAGAGTGTAAGTAATGTATTAATATATATGGCTAGCCTAGTACATCTTCTCAATAGATAATAATATGTAATATGAGTATTACTATCTCCATATTTAGATACACTAGGGCTTCCCTTTCCAGGTGGTGCTAATGCTAAAGAGCCTACCTGCCAATATAGCAGACTTAAGAGATGTGGGTTCAATCCCTGGGTAGGGAAGATCCCTGGAGGAAGGCATGGTGACCCACTCCAGTATTCTTGCCTGGAGGATCCCATGGACAGAGGAGCCTGCCTGGCTACAGTCCATCGAGTCACAAAGAGTCAAGCATGACCAAAAAGACAGCACTCAGGGCTTCCCTACTAGCTCAGAAGGTAAAAAATCTGCCTGCAATGCCTGAGACCTTGGTTTGATCCCTGGGTTGTGAAGATCTCCTGGAGCAGGAAACGGTAACCCACTCCAGTATTCATACCTGGAGAATTTCATGGACAGAGGAGCCTAATAGCCTATAGTTCATGAGATCTCAAAGATTTGGATGCAACTGCACAAATAGCACTTCCTAACCATGGATTCCTATATTATTCTTACCTTGTCATTTATTCTAACTTGAATCTTCTATGCATTTTCCACACATTTGATCACAGTCAAATTTACATATATAGAATATGTAATACATGCTTTCAAATGAACCTGTAACAACTATATTTTGAGACTTTAATAATAAATTAGTTAGAAATACATATATTGGGGCCAAAAAGGAAAAATAAGTAGGAAATTTACTAGGTTAGTGGCAAGAAACATAAATTTCATCTGAAATCTACCTCACTGGGAAGCATTCCTCTAAGCTTTGTATATTAGATAAATGTAAATACCATACCAAACATGATTATCCTTGAGAGAAGGAGAAAATTGTTGTCATTTACACAATAACATACTGTAATCTGGCAATAAATTTTAGGTGAAAGACATAATAGATAAATTGAGCATACTACCTGCAACAATAGAAGATTTTTTAACAGTTCATTAATTCATATTGCATATTCTATGAGTTGGAAGTAACTATAGAAATAAAATATAGTTTTTTTTTCTTGCTATAATTTAAAAATGATAAAATGTAAGCCACTTCGGTTCAATGTTTCTCTTTCTTGGAGTTAATCAGGTAATCTTTCCAAGAGTCCTATAATCTCTGTCTTAAGGAAGATCCAAAGTCAAAGAATATTTATGCAAAGTCAAGAAAGAAAAAAAATCTGGTATAGTATTTAACTTTATCAAACATAAAAATTCATAATGATATGTTCACTGAACAAGTATCCAGTAACAAATTAAAAGATTAGGTTCTATTTTCAACTTTCAAATTAGCACTAATATTGAAGGACAGGGAAAATGTCACATTTGCATTTATTTATTTATTTATTTTTGGCTATTCCTGGTTTTCACAGCTGCCACAGGCTTTTCTCTAGTTGCAGGGAGTAGGGGCTCTCTTGTTGAGGTGGGCAGGTCCCTTGCTGTGGTGACTTCTCTTGTTGTGGAACTCAGGATCTAGAGCACATGGGCTTGAATAGTTGAGCCACATGGCTCAACAGTTGCAGCTCCAAAATGCTAGAGAACAGTTTCAATAGTTGTTACTCATGGACTCAGCTGCTCCACAGTATGTAGAATCTTTGCGGATCAGGGGTCGAACTCATGTCTCCTGTACTGGCAAGCGAACTCTTTATTACTGAGCTACCAGGGAAGCCCACATTTGCATTTCTTTTTTAAAAGTTTTTTTTTTTTTTTAATTTTTTTAGGAGAAAATATATTCTGTCATTAAACCTCATTTCTCTACTGCCATCAGATACTGATTATAGGACGCCGAGGAATTGCAAACACTGTATTTTCAAATATTAGTTGAAAAATGGGAGGAGGCATATTTGTATATTAACATTTTTTTGGAGCTGTTTCTAAAATGTATTACATTTGATTATATTAGTAGGCTGAGTAAAACCCATGATAGTTTTAACATTTCTTTCTTTATTAGTACTTTCATTTTTCTGAAATTCACTTACTGTGTTTTACTAGAATGCTGTGATGGTCCCAGGAGTTATTTAGGTGAGAAACTCTATTTGTTCCACATTAAATTATTTTGGAGTGTCTTGCATTTTCAGATGACATTTCTTCTGATTTCTTGACCTTTTGGACTTAAAGGACCCAAAATATCATGCTACAAACCAAGAATCTGTGACCAGAGAGGCTGTACAATTTACCAATAAGGAAAAAAGAAATGAATCTTTAATAACTTTACTCTGCTCCATATGTCCATTAAATTAATACTTTCATTCTTTTTAGTGATTTGCTGTACGCATTCTTCTAGTTCCCAGGTTTTTTTCTCTATTCATCTTATAATCTCAGGCAAGATTGGAAAAGATGATATAGCCAAGAATTATATAATAATCCATTGGAAATGAGGTGTAGTTGTTTAAGAACACATATGCACTATATGCACATATTGACATAAAGCAAATAGACTGCCAGATATTTCTCTAGGAAAGATGAGTTTATTCAGAATCAGCAGAGTATTGGCAATTCAGTGTCTGCAGTGATGTTGAGCCATGAATCCCACCATAAGGAAAAGAGAATACTTACAGAGGGAAGCAGAGTGAAAGTTGGCGTGGGGACCTTGCTGTGGTGACTTCTCTTGTTGTGGAACTCAGGATCTAGAGCACATGGGCTTGAATAGTTGAGCCACATGGCTCAACAGTTGCAGCTCCAAAATGCTAGAGAACAGTTTCAATAGTTGTTACTCATGGACTCAGCTGCTCCACAGTATGTAGAATCTTTGCGGATCAGGGGTCGAACTCATGTCTCCTGTACTGGCAAGCGAACTCTTTATTACTGAGCTACCAGGGAAGCCCACATTTGCATTTCTTTTTTAAAAGTTTTTTTTTTTTTTTAATTTTTTTAGGAGAAAATATATTCTGTCATTAAACCTCATTTCTCTACTGCCATCAGATACTGATTATAGGACGCCGAGGAATTGCAAACACTGTATTTTCAAATATTAGTTGAAAAATGGGAGGAGGCATATTTGTATATTAACATTTTTTTGGAGCTGTTTCTAAAATGTATTACATTTGATTATATTAGTAGGCTGAGTAAAACCCATGATAGTTTTAACATTTCTTTCTTTATTAGTACTTTCATTTTTCTGAAATTCACTTACTGTGTTTTACTAGAATGCTGTGATGGTCCCAGGAGTTATTTAGGTGAGAAACTCTATTTGTTCCACATTAAATTATTTTGGAGTGTCTTGCATTTTCAGATGACATTTCTTCTGATTTCTTGACCTTTTGGACTTAAAGGACCCAAAATATCATGCTACAAACCAAGAATCTGTGACCAGAGAGGCTGTACAATTTACCAATAAGGAAAAAAGAAATGAATCTTTAATAACTTTACTCTGCTCCATATGTCCATTAAATTAATACTTTCATTCTTTTTAGTGATTTGCTGTACGCATTCTTCTAGTTCCCAGGTTTTTTTCTCTATTCATCTTATAATCTCAGGCAAGATTGGAAAAGATGATATAGCCAAGAATTATATAATAATCCATTGGAAATGAGGTGTAGTTGTTTAAGAACACATATGCACTATATGCACATATTGACATAAAGCAAATAGACTGCCAGATATTTCTCTAGGAAAGATGAGTTTATTCAGAATCAGCAGAGTATTGGCAATTCAGTGTCTGCAGTGATGTTGAGCCATGTGTAAATCCCACCATAAGGAAAAGAGAATACTTACAGAGGGGAAAAGGAAGTTGGCAGAGCTATAGAAACAGAATCCATGACTTTTCATTGCCAGGAGAGAAAAGGAGTCTTCTTCCTGTTGGACTCAGATATCACCGCAGGGTGTGAGAATGCCCCCTTCTGGTTTCCCAAATCTACTTAACTGAGATTCCTATTTATTAATTTCCCACACATGTACATATATTATATTTACTGTGACAAGAAGATGTATGACTCTCATTTTCATAGAAAGTGACAATGCACTGGATTTTCAATTATTTTGCCCGTTTTGAAAGTTTCTACCTTTTGGAAGCTAATTTCCAGATTATTTTTTTTGGTGACTTTTTAAACTTATAAGCTAAGAACTGTTATAGAATCTTAAATGTCACAGGGAAATTTTTTCAATCAATGATACATCTCATTTAATTGTGCTTTACTTTATTGCACTTCACAGCTACCCTGTTGTTTTTTTTACAGACTGAAAACTTGTGGGAACCTTGTGTTATCAGATTATAGTTAGCATTTTTACTTGCCTCCTTTTCACTTCTATCTTGAGTCATATTTAGGCTCTGATCACATTTTTCAGCTTCAAAAAAGTAACCCTTATTCTAAAATTTATATCTCAAGACATGGCTTGGTAATAATAAAATTTAGTAAAGATTTGTTCAGTTTTAGAATACTTTACCATTATTGATATTATGTCAGTACCTCAGATGGATATACTCAAAGGTAAATTCACACTAAGAAACTGTTCCTTAAGAAGTAGTCAAGGATGCCATCTCAGCTAGATCTGGTGTGAAGCTACCACTTTCCCTACATGTTATTTATGAAGTCATAGCAATTTATGTTGTCATTGAATAGTTTACTGATACTGAACATCGTTATCACTCATCGGTTCACTGAATCATCACTGCTGATTGCCAGGTTTTTTCTCTATTCATCTTATAATCTCAGGCAAGATTGGAAAAGATGATATAGCCAAGAATTATATAATAATCCATTGGAAATGAGGTGTAGTTGTTTAAGAACACATATGCACTATATGCACATATTGACATAAAGCAAATAGACTGCCAGATATTTCTCTAGGAAAGATGAGTTTATTCAGAATCAGCAGAGTATTGGCAATTCAGTGTCTGCAGTGATGTTGAGCCATGTGTAAATCCCACCATAAGGAAAAGAGAATACTTACAGAGGGGAAAAGGAAGTTGGCAGAGCTATAGAAACAGAATCCATGACTTTTCATTGCCAGGAGAAAAAAGGAGTCTTCTTCCTGTTGGACTCAGATATCACCGCAGGGTGTGAGAATGCCCCTTCTGGTTTCCCAAATCTACTTAACTGAGATTCCTATTTATTAATTTCCACACATGTACATATATTATATTTACTGTGACAAGAAGATGTATGACTCTCATTTTCATAGAAAGTGACAATGCACTGGATTTTCAATTATTTTGCCCGTTTTGAAAGTTTCTACCTTTTGGAAGCTAATTTCCAGATTATTTTTTTTGGTGACTTTTTAAACTTATAAGCTAAGAACTGTTATAGAATCTTAAATGTCACAGGGAAATTTTTTCAATCAATGATACATCTCATTTAATTGTGCTTTACTTTATTGCACTTCACAGCTACCCTGTTGTTTTTTTTACAGACTGAAAACTTGTGGGAACCTTGTGTTATCAGATTATAGTTAGCATTTTACTTGCCTCCTTTTCACTTCTATCTTGAGTCATATTTAGGCTCTGATCACATTTTTCAGCTTCAAAAAAGTAACCCTTATTCTAAAATTTATATCTCAAGACATGGCTTGGTAATAATAAAATTTAGTAAAGATTTGTTCAGTTTTAGAATACTTTACCATTATTGATATTATGTCAGTACCTCAGATGGATATACTCAAAGGTAAATTCACACTAAGAAACTGTTCCTTAAGAAGTAGTCAAGGATGCCATCTCAGCTAGATCTGGTGTGAAGCTACCACTTTCCCTACATGTTATTTATGAAGTCATAGCAATTTATGTTGTCATTGAATAGTTTACTGATACTGAACATCGTTATCACTCATCGGTTCACTGAATCATCACTGCTGATTGCCCAGGCTGGCTCTCTTTTCCCAGCTCAGTTACATCATAGAGTTCCTACAGTCTCCAAAGCTGACTCATTCTTTCACCATTTTAAGAACAAGAGTGAATATTTTGCCTACAATTTAGATTTGAAATATTATTTTGGGGATAATATACAAAATAAATCTTTGACATGACATGCAACATTAATTTGCTTGCATTTTATTTTTAATTCTAGATACTAGTGATTTGCCAAAGACTACATGTTTACATAGACTGTTAACTTTAAATCATGTTGTTGAAAGGAAAATGAAAAACTTCTATAGGAGTTACAGCAATGTCATTTAAAATTCTTATTTCCAGAAATAAGAATTATTATTTCCGGAAATAAGAATTTTTAATCAATATACTTCATTGATTAAAGTACTAAGAAAATGCTCAATGACTCAACTTTTTAGGGGAACCCCTACCTGGAGTACTTTGTTAAGTCCTCTTTTTGAAAAATGAGTAGGGATAGGCTGGGAGGGGAAACCTAGGATGCGTGACTGACAAAGAAGCCCAAGTCCCCTAAGGAGAGCAAGGCTGTGTGGAGTCCAGTGGTAACCACCACTAAAACCTTCTCATAAATTGTGCAGTGCAGGGAACCATTGACACTATGGAGATGGCATGATGCTGAGTTTAGCCTTATTCAACAGGCCAGAGGGCCTGATGACAGAGAAGGAACAGGGAGAAAACTTCCCATGCATATGTGAGACCCGTGATTCAGCCCTCATCCACTAGAATGGGTATCTGGATCAGGGCTGTGTTTGAAAACTTAAAAAAAAAAAGGCCTAAAAAAGTGTGACAAAAATTATCAGGTAAATCTTGCTATGATCAACCTTATAAAAACAAATTAAGAGTTAATAGTGTTGCAGATTTTAAAGAAATATATAAATTCAAAATGATTGAAATCTCAATATTATACAATATTACTAAGAAACTGTTCCTTAAGAAGTAGTCAAGGATGCCATCTCAGCTAGATCTGGTGTGAAGCTACCACTTTCCCTACATGTTATTTATGAAGTCATAGCAATTTATGTTGTCATTGAATAGTTTACTGATACTGAACATCGTTATCACTCATCGGTTCACTGAATCATCACTGCTGATTGCCCAGGCTGGCTCTCTTTTCCCAGCTCAGTTGCATCATAGAGTTCCTACAGTCTCCAAAGCTGACTCATTCTTTCACCATTTTAAGAACAAGAGTGAATATTTTGCCTACAATTTAGATTTGAAATATTATTTTGGGGATAATATACCAAATAAATCTTTGACATGACATGCAACATTAATTTGCTTGCATTTTATTTTTAATTCTAGATACTAGTGATTTGCCAAAGACTACATGTTTACATAGACTGTTAACTTTAAATCATGTTGTAGAAAGGAAAATGAAAAACTTCTATAGGAGTTACAGCAATGTCATTTAAAATTCTTATTTCCAGAAATAAGAATTATTATTTCCGGAAATAAGAATTTTTAATCAATATACTTCATTGATTAAAGTACTAAGAAAATGCTCAATGACTCAACTTTTTAGGGGAACCCCTACCTGGAGTACTTTGTTAAGTCCTCTTTTTGAAAAATGAGTAGGGATAGGCTGGGAGGGGAAACCTAGGATGCGTGACTGACAAAGAAGCCCAAGTCCCCTAAGGAGAGCAAGGCTGTGTGGAGTCCAGTGGTAACCACCACTAAAACCTTCTCATAAATTGTGCAGTGCAGGGAACCATTGACACTATGGAGATGGCATGATGCTGAGTTTAGCCTTATTCAACAGGCCAGAGGGCCTGATGACAGAGAAGGAACAGGGAGAAAACTTCCCATGCATATGTGAGACCCGTGATTCAGCCCTCATCCACTAGAATGGGTATCTGGATCAGGGCTGTGTTTGAAAACTTAAAAAAAAAAAGGCCTAAAAAAGTGTGACAAAAATTATCAGGTAAATCTTGCTATGATCAACCTTATAAAAACAAATTAAGAGTTAATAGTGTTGCAGATTTTAAAGAAATATATAAATTCAAAATGATTGAAATCTCCAATATTATACAATTATAAAATAGTGGACTTTTGAACCAAAGGCTAAAGGAATGAAAGATTGTAGAGAGTCATTTCCACTGGGCACAAGGGATTTCTCTTTGTATAAAGAAACCATTTATGAGAAATATATATATATCTTTTAAGCTTAAAGATGTGTATAAAACATGGGTAGAGTGAAATAACAGGTTAGGTACAATCATGGGTGGGAAGTTAAAATTAGGTGGAACATTGGTAATAGGATGTTGTAGAAAGAGTAATAGGTGGAGACTTTCGTTAACTGAATGCTAATGACCTAATGCACATAACCTTGTGTGCATGTATGCTAAACTCACTTTGCTCATGTTTGATTCTTTGAGATCATATGGGCTATGCCTGCCAGACTATTCTGCCCATGGGATTCTCCAGGCAAGAATACTGGAATGGGTTACCATGCCCTCCTCCAGGGAATCTTTTCGACCCAGGGATTGAACCCATGTCTCTGATGTCTCCTGCATTGGCCTGTGGGTTTTCTACCTCTAGTGCTACCTGGGAAGTACATATAACTTTTATGAAAGCCTAACTTTCATGATTTCAGTGTCTTTAAGGGTAAAATAACTTGATATAATCATAATTTTCCTTATTTGTTTTTCAACCATAGAAATCTGTTGCTATTCTTCATGCTGTTTTTTATTTGGATTTATGAGTCCAAAATTATAGCTGTAGGCAGATGCAGAATTTTGTAGCTAGATAAGAGGTGAATGGGTTTGACTGAAGGAGCTTGGGCAGCCCAAGTCCAACTCTGCCATGTTGGTAGCTATGAGACAAGCTAAAGAATACAACTTGAAAATACTGATGGTTCCTATCATCAAATATAGGTTATGATTCTAAGTCTTTTGTCTTAGAAAGAAAGACAAATATTTGCCACAAAAGGACAGGCTTCAGCTGTCCGAGGAACAATAGTAAAAGTGTAGGCCACAGATCTATCACAATGTGCCACTTTCTTCTGTCTGAATGTCAGTGAACTGATGAAGGTTTTTCATTCTTCTTTTTTTACTTATTTCAATGTTTATTAAATAAGTTGTATGTGTGAGGATTTATGATTCCATGAATATTGTCTTGGGAGATAAAAGGCCTAATATTGAGCAAGTCATGTTAACTCTAGATGAATTACTTTCATTATATGAAAAATTTCTCCTGGGTAATATTAGTAAACTGCTCTGAGTGTTTTGAATAAACTGTTTGCAGTCATTCTTTCTCTTATTACCACCTTTTTCCTTTATTCTTCCCGATTATCAGTCCTGGTTATCTGATATTCTGACAAAATTGTCTACTGAATATTCTAATCCTTTGAATTGGCTGGTGATCTCTCTTTAGAATCTTTTTCTGTGCTAATTCTATGTTTTACATTTTATTTTTTCTTATAGTTACCTAAGTGTTAGGAAACAAGGTCTTTTGATTTAATTAAGTAAAATTTTATTTTAAAATATGACATTTTGCCATTGTTGACTTTCAGGGGAATTATTTTAATTTAGAATTCATACTTTCAAAATCTTTGTAACTGTATGATACCAACTAAACTAAATACACTGTGTTTTCTGTTTTCTTGCTTTCGACTTATGTTGACATCACTCAGACAAAGCTGGTTCTAACTTTCTACTTTGGTTCTCTATGTTGGGAAAAAGCCTTTCCTATTTAAAGCACATATATCACTTTGCAGCACAACAGTGTAGAGCTCTGTGCAGCTTTTCTTCACTGAAAGAAGGTTAAGTCGCTTAGGAATTGACACAGCGTAATTCATCCAGTAATTCTCTTTGGCTTTCAGTCACTGAAATGTACTCATGTAAAATATATTAAAAATATGCATAGCCTATGTCCTCAAGAAGTTTCTGTCAGTATGCATAGCCTATGGGCAGATGCAGAATTTTGTAGCTAGATAAGAGGTGAATGGGTTTGACTGAAGGAGCTTGGGCAGCCCAAGTCCAACTCTGCCATGTTGGTAGCTATGAGACAAGCTAAAGAATACAACTTGAAAATACTGATGGTTCCTATCATCAAATATAGGTTATGATTCTAAGTCTTTTGTCTTAGAAAGAAAGACAAATATTTGCCACAAAAGGACAGGCTTCAGCTGTCCGAGGAACAATAGTAAAAGTGTAGGCCACAGATCTATCACAATGTGCCACTTTCTTCTGTCTGAATGTCAGTGAACTGATGAAGGTTTTTCATTCTTCTTTTTTTACTTATTTCAATGTTTATTAAATAAGTTGTATGTGTGAGGATTTATGATTCCATGAATATTGTCTTGGGAGATAAAAGGCCTAATATTGAGCAAGTCATGTTAACTCTAGATGAATTACTTTCATTATATGAAAAATTTCTCCTGGGTAATATTAGTAAACTGCTCTGAGTGTTTTGAATAAACTGTTTGCAGTCATTCTTTCTCTTATTACCACCTTTTTCCTTTATTCTTCCCGATTATCAGTCCTGGTTATCTGATATTCTGACAAAATTGTCTACTGAATATTCTAATCCTTTGAATTGGCTGGTGATCTCTCTTTAGAATCTTTTTCTGTGCTAATTCTATGTTTTACATTTTATTTTTTCTTATAGTTACCTAAGTGTTAGGAAACAAGGTCTTTTGATTTAATTAAGTAAAATTTTATTTTAAAATATGACATTTTGCCATTGTTGACTTTCAGGGGAATTATTTTAATTTAGAATTCATACTTTCAAAATCTTTGTAACTGTATGATACCAACTAAACTAAATACACTGTGTTTTCTGTTTTCTTGCTTTCGACTTATGTTGACATCACTCAGACAAAGCTGGTTCTAACTTTCTACTTTGGTTCTCTATGTTGGGAAAAAGCCTTTCCTATTTAAAGCACATATATCACTTTGCAGCACAACAGTGTAGAGCTCTGTGCAGCTTTTCTTCACTGAAAGAAGGTTAAGTCGCTTAGGAATTGACACAGCGTAATTCATCCAGTAATTCTCTTTGGCTTTCAGTCACTGAAATGTACTCATGTAAAATATATTAAAAATATGCATAGCCTATGTCCTCAAGAAGTTTCTGTCAGTATGTTCGTTTACCTAATGTTTCCTATGGGTCTTGTGTGGAAGAGATGGGTAGAGCTCTGATCACATTAGCAAATGAGGAACAAATTAAGTCAAACACAATCAGTAACATATTTCCTATTGGATGTTTTTATATCTTTCACAGAATTCCCAACTTGTGAGCCACTAACTCAATTTATATGCAAAAGTGGAAGATGCATTAGCAGCAAGTGGCACTGCGACTCTGGCAAGTACCAAATGCTCACTAGACTGCACTCATTTGATTGGGGGCCTGGCTGTCTGAGCAGCTTCGCCTCTTTCAGAGGTAGTTTGTAAGAGATACTCACAGAGTCCAACAAAATGCCTGAGACAAGCGAAGAGAGGACAGGTGGCATGTCAGTGGGGATTAGCCTTAAGAATAATGGAGCTCAATATCCATCCCTTGGGGCTATGATGGGGATTTGTTTTCAGATATTATGCTGGATCTAGTCTAAATCTACAAATATGACCTGAAAGGAACAATTGAGGAAATGACCTGGACAATTCAGGTTCCCCAAAGCACTTATTTAAATTCTCTGTAAGATCAGGATGGAGTAGTTCATAAATTATTATGGAATTATCCAGATGATCTCAACTCTATCACTTTGGCTTTTCATGTACAAATGTTATTTTTTCTTCACTCAGTTGTATCATTATGTTAAGTTATGCCAAATACAGGTAAATGAATTATACATAAATCAATACAGTCTCAGCCATTGATTTCAATTTAATCTGTTTTCACTTCACATTCCTCTGGCTTCCCTCCTGCAACCATTGATAATAAAAAATATAAATCATTGCTAATGATAGCATACAAACAATTTCCTGATATAAATACATACTTAAGAACCAATGGCAGAAGGGTACACACTGAATCTTCATGTGGGAGAATGGAGAAAAAGGATCTGAATTAAAGATACAGTTTTAAATGGTGGGGCATAGAGGTTATAGATCTAAATAGAAAATTTCTGCCAGTAATTATATGACAAGCTGTTTCATTTCATGAAATTCCTTCAATCACCATTGTCTTCCCACTTCATAATTATTTTACGTTGCATAGAATCATCCAATCAGTGGTTAGTCCTTTCTGAGTGAAATAGAAATTAGCTTTCAAAATCCAAACTGAAGGATGTTTTTCCCCTTAGTTTAATAGTTGGTATTCAATCAGAAACAATGCAATATAAAAGTGAAAATACTTCTCCCACTGCTCATGGGAAATATTAATCATTGATTTATCATTCCCTTTCTCAATAACAAAAGAAGGCACTCACTACCAAAAAGAAACGTTAAGTAGTTCATAAGAGAAAGTTTCTCCGTGGACCAGTTTTCACCAGCTGGCTGTTACTTCTTTCCAGATGACGACTGTGGGGATGGGAGTGATGAGGTTGGCTGTATTCACTCCTGCTTTGATAACCAGTTCAGGTGTTCCAGTGGCAGGTGTATCCCAGGCCACTGGGCCTGTGATGGTGACAATGACTGTGGAGACTTCAGTGATGAAATCAATTGCACCAGAGAAGGTTAGTCACTTTGCAAATCTACAAAATCTCAATGTGAATTTTAAATTGATGTATAAATTTTGGAGGATTTTAGAGTGAATATCATAGAAAAATAAATTGTTCATCAGAAAGAAAAGTATAGGTAGAACTGTATAAAATAATTTGCTGATCTCTTTACTTAACTTTTTTCTTTCTTCTTCCTGGTTTCTCAACTTTAATTTCTCCTTATACTTTGACACTTTCTTCTGTGATCTTTAATTCCTGTTGCATTAGATGCTTTGATTTGCTTTGCTTTGATGTTTTACTTACTTTTAATGCACTGCAACTTGTAAACTGCCAAAATTCCAAACCCATCCCTGAAGGGGGGAAAAGAATAATTAGAAAGCATAATTTTCCTTTAATTTTGACACCAAATTTGCTTCCTGAAGGCTAGAAATCATCACCTATTAAATGTTGAGGTATTCCAACTGATTGACCTTCTAGAATACAAGTTAAGAGAGGAAGGAGATCATGACCATGGCCCCCAGCAAATCCATGGGCAGCCTGACCCTGTTATTTGCATGGGTAACTCTGCAAAATTTGATAAGCCAAAGGGCATGTTCATAAATTAAAAATCATGTTGAAAATATCACAGTAAAAAATCATTAGCCTGTCAAAAATTGATACAATAACATTTTAACTAGAAGGATTCTTTTTACCAAAGAAATTTTAAAAGTTGGTATTCAATCAGAAACAATGCAATATAAAAGTGAAAATACTTCTCCCACTGCTCATGGGAAATATTAATCATTGATTTATCATTCCCTTTCTCAATAACAAAAGAAGGCACTCACTACCAAAAAGAAACGTTAAGTAGTTCATAAGAGAAAGTTTCTCCGTGGACCAGTTTTCACCAGCTGGCTGTTACTTCTTTCCAGATGACGACTGTGGGGATGGGAGTGATGAGGTTGGCTGTATTCACTCCTGCTTTGATAACCAGTTCAGGTGTTCCAGTGGCAGGTGTATCCCAGGCCACTGGGCCTGTGATGGTGACAATGACTGTGGAGACTTCAGTGATGAAATCAATTGCACCAGAGAAGGTTAGTCACTTTGCAAATCTACAAAATCTCAATGTGAATTTTAAATTGATGTATAAATTTTGGAGGATTTTAGAGTGAATATCATAGAAAAATAAATTGTTCATCAGAAAGAAAAGTATAGGTAGAACTGTATAAAATAATTTGCTGATCTCTTTACTTAACTTTTTTCTTTCTTCTTCCTGGTTTCTCAACTTTAATTTCTCCTTATACTTTGACACTTTCTTCTGTGATCTTTAATTCCTGTTGCATTAGATGCTTTGATTTGCTTTGCTTTGATGTTTTACTTACTTTTAATGCACTGCAACTTGTAAACTGCCAAAATTCCAAACCCATCCCTGAAGGGGGGAAAAGAATAATTAGAAAGCATAATTTTCCTTTAATTTTGACACCAAATTTGCTTCCTGAAGGCTAGAAATCATCACCTATTAAATGTTGAGGTATTCCAACTGATTGACCTTCTAGAATACAAGTTAAGAGAGGAAGGAGATCATGACCATGGCCCCCAGCAAATCCATGGGCAGCCTGACCCTGTTATTTGCATGGGTAACTCTGCAAAATTTGATAAGCCAAAGGGCATGTTCATAAATTAAAAATCATGTTGAAAATATCACAGTAAAAAATCATTAGCCTGTCAAAAATTGATACAATAACATTTTAACTAGAAGGATTCTTTTTACCAAAGAAATTTTAAAAAGTTATTACTCATTCTTTTCATTTATTCCAAAAATATTTGTTGGGGACTTTTCACATGCTGGGCTGTGCTAGGATAAGAGAATAGATTAAAGAATGAAAAAACATGGTCACTGTTCAGTTTTAAAATCTAGCATGCAGACAGAGACAGCAAAGTGATTTATTCAATGTGGTTCTTGTGGTGAGGGACCATATATTGTATGATCATGAGAAATCATTTTCAAAATGTTTTCCAAGGAGATATATTTGTCTTCTGCACATATTTGACAACCTATAAAATAGAGAGTTTCTAAAGTATTTTTGCTGACATGAATTTTTTGGTCTTTTTATTTTCTTTCTTCGTTTGTCTCTCTGTCACTCTTTCTCTTCCTTCATTGCTCTCAATCATAAATACTGGAAACAGTGGCAATTATAGAGATCATCTATGTAATACCTGGCTCTTAAAGGAATGCATCTAACTTTTTGATGTTTTTTCAAAGCGATTTATTAAAAGAGATATTGTCTGATTTGATTCTACCTATGTCCTGGGATTATAATAGTCAAGGCATGATACAAGTATGGCTAAATAATCACCTACGAGTTAGGAAGCAATGAAACACAGGGCCTCATGTTCAGTGGTCTAGACATATTCATGTCTTTCCTGACAGAGGACAATCCAGAAGCAATAATGTAAACAGAAAAAGCCTAAATAAATTTTGTAACAGTATCTTATCAAATTTAACATAAACAGCCTACTTCAATTTCATTTTGCTTAAAAATTGAGAGGAATGATAAATCTTTCTCTCTTTCCCTTCCTCTGTTTCTTTCTCTCTTTCTTGTGTCCTTTTCTCTTTCACTTTAGCTGGTCCACTAGTATAAATGAACTAGAACTTTTCGCTTATCACTAATGTGGAATGGGAAAAGGAAAGGTATACAAAATAATATTTTTCCTCTTCTTCTTTGTATTTTTGAAACATTCATCTGGGCTGTGGTTGACATTTCATTACTAAATTGGGCTTTTCCCTCACATCACAGATGTCTTTTTAGTCTCCTCATGAGGTGTACATCAGTGGCCTGCTGGCACTGCCCCATGATATGCCGTGAAAGATAAATTGCCCCAATGTTAATTTGCTTTCATTTCAAAAGTGAGATCCCATCTCTCTGTTCTATGTGTCTGTATCTTTAAGTTAAAATGATCATTGCACATTAAGAAGTTTTGGAGAGATGGCTTTAGTCTTAATGAATATCTGCAGTGACCAGCATGTCTCCTTATAGGCTCTCTAGACAGTTATTTGGGTTTGGATTATAGAACCAATGTCTACCTAATGTTAATGATTTTTATCTTTAGAGCACCTCATTTTTGCTAATATATTATTATAAGGAATATACTGCCAATGTGAATATCATGTGTTTCTTATATGATTATGTTAATATACCAAGAAATGATCCAGATAATCCATATGATTCTTGGCCATGTTTCAAGGAAAGAATGAGAAGAACTTCCTTAACTAATTTATATTTAACTGATTATAAGTTGTATTAGAATTCTCTTGTCAAAAATTCTATTTGGTGAATACAAGTTGTAGGAATTTAGGACAGGCAGCATTCTGGGATGACGTCTATGTAAGACAATCCAGAGTATTTCAAAGGGCATTTAAATATTTTTATCCATCATTATTTTATGTATTCTGATATGGAAGCTGTAAAATAATCATGAAACACAAGTTTGCTAGCGCTGATCAGAAAGGCCATTTTGCACATGGAGGATTTGTGAGGTCATTGCCAACGTAAAGTAGAATTTTGATGCAATTAGTCCTATAATTCAGTCCCAGAACCTGCTGCGGAAGAAAGTGCAGGGGATTCTGGCTTGTGTTTCAGGACTGGCTGTCAAAACTGATCAAATCCACCGCATAATTGCTCAGCACTTTGCTTTACACTGCCTGCGTAAGAACATATGGTGCAGTTTCTCTCAACTCAGATTGTTTTCAAAAGGGCAGAAAATACTCTTGAGTTAAACTTTAATATTAGTAAAGGAGCAGATACCAAGAGATGGAACATTCCATGTATAATCTATTTCAGCAAATTCCTGAGTTTAAGTCAGTTCATATTCTTTTTGATACCACCTCCAAGAAAACAAATTTCTATAGTGAGGGTCATTTTTTCATCATTAATATAATTAATCTATGGGAAAAATGTGAATGACTAGTCCCATCCAAGAGAAATGCACACTCTTCTCTCATTTGTCATATTGTGCTGCTCTTTTCCTCACTTCCAAACTCCCTGGGGCACTTCCTAGGTGCTGCTCCTGGTAAAGAATCTGCTTGCCAATGCAGGAGATGCAAGATTCCAGGGCTTGATCCCTAGGTTGGGAAGATCCCCTGAAACAGGAAGTGATGACCCGTCCCAGTATTCTTGCAAGGAAAAATTCCACGGGCAGAAGAGCCTGACGGGCTATGATCCATGGAGTCAAAGGGTCAGATACAACTAAACAACTGAGCACTCAAGCAAAGAAGATATACATCTTTCCAAATCCTTTCCAAATCGCTACACAGGAACACATACACACAGTGTCTACAAGCTTAAATAGATTAGGAACAATCCATAGCACATAGATTCCTTCCTTTGTTTCAGAACTTGATTATTATTGATTTAATGTTGGGTTTTTTTTTACTTCTGAATACTTTGGTTGGTATATAGATTTATC
This sequence comes from Tragulus kanchil, assembly GCA_022376925.1. Classification (NCBI taxonomy): domain Eukaryota; kingdom Metazoa; phylum Chordata; class Mammalia; order Artiodactyla; family Tragulidae; genus Tragulus; species Tragulus kanchil. Next base: position 39,110,984 of record JAIOJX010000026.1, read on the forward strand.
GCCACCATTTTGTACTTACTGGGTGAATAGTTTCTCCAAGTAGGAAAATAAGTGAGGCACAACCTTCAAAGTATTTATTACCAGGGGACTTTTTCTAGAGCCTCAATCTTCATGATTTATTAAATATTGAAAGACTTTTGTTAAAAAAAAGAAGAAAACAACTTTACCCTTTACCTGTAAAAACAGTAAAAGTTAAGTTAAAATGATAATTTAGTCTTTTTCTTGCAAATTTTTACCTCTCTGGCTCAAATATTTAAAAAAGAAAAAGAAAAAAAGAGAGACAGACAGACACTTGGCATGACACATCTATAAAGTAACAAATTATAGAATTAATCTTATGTCATTTTTGCCAGTTTAACTCATTTAAGTTATGTGAACTTTCATTCTTATACTCTTTTTGGGAATTGTCTCTAGCATATTTCACACAGGAATTAGGGATTTCTAAAGTCAACATATAAAAATTATGCAGCCTTTAGACAGTTATTCTTCCAGGTCAATTTCTATTTAGAAATTATTATAAAAAATTATAAATAATTTCAGCATGTGTTTGATGGAGAAAATAACAGGTTTTCTCTAGAATAGATTTTGCCTAAATTTTGTCAGTTCTTCTAAATGGAACCTAAATATTCCTCAAATATCTGAATTTTTCTTTATTTGAGGAAGGCTCTGATCTTGATTTATGGTTAACGTTCTTTAATGCCTTCTGTTTGGCTGTACAAAAAGAGAATATTTATTACCCACTACATTAAGTGAATGACCTGAGAGATGCTGAAATATGTGATCTCTTATTTATATCACAAATATAAATGAAATGCAAATTTAGGATTTAGTAGATGCTAATCTTCAATTTTGATTTATTGGAAATATTCTTTCTTTATTCATTATAAATAGTCTTAACCAGTTCCCAAATCTATTAGGCAGTCTAATGTATAGCATTATCAATGCATATACTCATACATACTTCTCTTCTTTTGCTTTAGCTGTTTTGCTTATGTTCTTTTGCTCTAACTGTTTTACTTTGTTTCTGCTTTGGAAACTTCCATTTCTTTTAAGCTTCATCATATTTTCTTTATTTATGTATTTATTCATTTACCTTGTTATATTGTTATTCCCAGTTTAAGAAGGGAAGTAGAGTAATTTTAATTTATCTTTGTAGTTTCATAGTCACATACACGTACACTACTTGATATATAAAGATTACTCGATAAATAATTGTTGAATTTAAGAGTACATATCTCTACCACAAAAATTGGTTATATCTCGGAATCAACTCTTATTTGTTTTGTATTATACATCTAGTGATTTCTTCTGTTTCCTCATCCTGGAGTTTATTTCCATGATGATACACAAGACTAGGTATACAGATCTAATCATATACATTTCCTTAATATAGTGTGACTGCTTTTATTTATCCCATAAATCTTGGCAATTTCAGATCAGAATTGAATAATATAAAATAGGTAGGATGTCTTCCTTATCTTTTATTATTGTTTACTTCTTTTTTATATGTCCTCTATGTCCAATACATAGTAAGTTTCAGAAAGATAAGTTAAAATCTTTTGTGTATATATAATTTAACATATGAGTGATGACATTACGTTCATGATAATATGGGGATGGGGAGGTGGGGGTTAGCCTATGTTGGCCTCCCACATATTGTCAGGCACTCTGTTTGTTATTACATTTAATGTTCAGAATAGGAATTAATCAGAGAGGTTAAGATACTAGTCTAGGATTACGGGGCTGGAGTTTCAGAAGTTAAGAGCTAGAGTTTCCAGGATTGACTGCTACTTATCAAAAACAATTGCTATTATTTCCCTGTGTCTAGTTGTCTGTTTCTGCAGTTATGGAGTATAACTTTTCTTTTTTTTTCTTTTCCTAACTCTTTATGAATTAACATTTGTGTGATCCCTAAACAACTACTACCTGGTTCTCAAATGCATACTCATTTTCTCCTGATGAAAAAGAGAGTCTTTCTACTTATTATAGATTATTGTAATGAAGTTTTCCAAAGAGCCAAGGGACTTTTCATCACAAGAAGTCCATACTTATATATAGCTTTAGCTGTTTTGCTTATGTTCTTTTGCTCTAACTGTTTTACTTTGTTTCTGCTTTGGAAACTTCCATTTCTTTTAAGCTTCATCATATTTTCTTTATTTATGTATTTATTCATTTACCTTGTTATATTGTTATTCCCAGTTTAAGAAGGGAAGTAGAGTAATTTTAATTTATCTTTGTAGTTTCATAGTCACATACACGTACACTACTTGATATATAAAGATTACTCGATAAATAATTGTTGAATTTAAGAGTACATATCTCTACCACAAAAATTGGTTATATCTCGGAATCAACTCTTATTTGTTTTGTATTATACATCTAGTGATTTCTTCTGTTTCCTCATCCTGGAGTTTATTTCCATGATGATACACAAGACTAGGTATACAGATCTAATCATATACATTTCCTTAATATAGTGTGACTGCTTTTATTTATCCCATAAATCTTGGCAATTTCAGATCAGAATTGAATAATATAAAATAGGTAGGATGTCTTCCTTATCTTTTATTATTGTTTACTTCTTTTTTATATGTCCTCTATGTCCAATACATAGTAAGTTTCAGAAAGATAAGTTAAAATCTTTTGTGTATATATAATTTAACATATGAGTGATGACATTACGTTCATGATAATATGGGGATGGGGAGGTGGGGGTTAGCCTATGTTGGCCTCCCACATATTGTCAGGCACTCTGTTTGTTATTACATTTAATGTTCAGAATAGGAATTAATCAGAGAGGTTAAGATACTAGTCTAGGATTACGGGGCTGGAGTTTCAGAAGTTAAGAGCTAGAGTTTCCAGGATTGACTGCTACTTATCAAAAACAATTGCTATTATTTCCCTGTGTCTAGTTGTCTGTTTCTGCAGTTATGGAGTATAACTTTTCTTTTTTTTTCTTTTCCTAACTCTTTATGAATTAACATTTGTGTGATCCCTAAACAACTACTACCTGGTTCTCAAATGCATACTCATTTTCTCCTGATGAAAAAGAGAGTCTTTCTACTTATTATAGATTATTGTAATGAAGTTTTCCAAAGAGCACTACAAGGGACCTGGGCCACTACATTAAATCATCACAAGAAGTCCATCTGTCTTTTTTGTGTTTGTTTCCATTCTCCTTCCCCCTTCCTGTCTCCTCTCCTCTCCCCACAGTTCTCCTTGATAAAATGGGTCCTGGAACTTTATCATTGGAATAGCTGTGGACATCTCAACACAATTTTTCCAGTCACCCAAGCACTAGGTTTTTCTACCGTTTTATGTTCATAGACTCAAAACATTTAGCAAGCTGAAAGAAAATGGAAAGATTATTTAGTTCAGTTAGTTCTTTTGTTGTGCAGATGAGAGAAAAGGGTCAGCTAGATAAAATTATCCTTAGACATTTATAACAGTAACAAAAATGTTATGTTTTTGAAAGAAATTGAAAATGTTCTGTGTTAAAGATGTTGAGACTGAGCCCTTTGATCCATAAAGACATTTTCAGGAGAGTTTTTTTTTTTTAAAATTCAAATGATGATGTCAAGTTCTTCCTGGAAAATCCAGAAAGGTCTGGTGGTTCTGTCAACAAAAAGCCTCAATATCCTATCTGCATATTGAATCCACTCAAAGCACTGCAGGTATCAAACCTGATGTTTAGCTGAAGACTGTGATAACTCATTTAAGCACAGAGAGAATAGAAATTGAAACCAACATCTTTTGACTTGCTGTGTATATCATCCTATCTTATCTGAACCATCATGTTCTTAGTGCCACAGTTTAATCCTAAATATATAGGGAATAAAACATCAGTAAATAGTGTACACAGTCAGACTCAGTCACCTCTCTTGTTTTTGTTTCATGAAAATATTCTGAAGATAATTTCAATTCATTTGACTACAACACACATACAAAAACAATTGCTATTATTTATCAGGCATTGATCTTTGCTAAGAATTGTATTGGGGGCTTCCCTGGTGGTCCAGTGGTAAGGACATCGCCTTACAGGTTCGATTCCTGGCCTGGAAGATCCCACGTGCCGCGAAGCGGCTGGACCGATGTGTCCAATTACCGAACCAGAGCTCTGGAGCGCATGCGCCCAGAGCCGGTGCTCTGCAGCGATAGAGGCCACTGTGATGGGAGGCCCACACAGGCCAAAGAACAAAGATGGATGAAAATAAACAAATGAAAGACCAATGGAAGTGGCCCGCCTGTCCCCCTCCCTCCCCACCCACCCAAAGATAAAAATAAATAAATAAATAAAACACTTAAAAAAAAAAGAAAAGAAAAGAATTGTATTGAATCTGAATTTCAGAATAATCGAATTATGTTATGGATTTTACAAGTACATATAATCTTCTTTGGTAATACTTTTTTAAGAACTACTTTATTTTGAATAGTAAACAAAGCTCCATTTATAACATGATAAACAAGCCATTCATCACTTCTTCACAGTTAATCCAAAGAACTTTTAATAATGCTTCTGTATTGTTAAATAATAATACTTTTGCATTTTTGTAATAATTTTATCTGCTTTGTTTCCATGAAAATATGGGTTGTTACCCACTAAAAGTACAATTAAAAGCAAATTTAAGTGTCATATAATTTTAGACAGGTATAGTATCTGTTTTCAATGAGATACAAATTGTCTGACCTAACTTTACTCTCTCACAGATTGATTTATTTTGCTTGGGAACTGTTAACACCGAGATATCGAAACAATATTAATTATTAATGGATTTTATCCATAGGAAACTTCTTTTTTGATTTCTAGGACAAAATATCTCTTTAAAGGTCATTTTTTAACTTTAGTACTATAGACAAATTTTGCATCAAGAGCAAAGAAAATCCAAGACTTTTGAATCAATTAATAACAGACTGTTTTCAGAATCTGTAATGTTCCTAGCAATGTGATTAAGAAAAGTGAAAGGAATCAGATTAATACAATTTTAAAAAGAAAGTCTTAGAAAAATGATTTATAAAAATGGAAAGAGCTCAGTTATCTTCATTCTTATGCTTAAGAAAATTAGTGATAGTTCTACACTTATTCCTAAATAAATTTTGCTCCTGCATTAAGAAAATATTTATGTGCTTTGACACTAAACAAAGTAACAACTCTTGTTTTCTAAGATATAATGAATAAAGTCTAATAACAAGAAGACTTAATTTTAATGAAAAGTTTTAGCCAATTTCCTACTCTTTTAACAGAATTGAACTATAGAGCAAGAGTGAATTAATTTCCACCATCTTTAAATCCTGCTTCCTTGTTCTTAAATTGTGGTTAATGATGAGTGAAATGGTAAGACTTGAGGAATTCACCAGAAAAGAAAACACACACACAAGTAAACAAAAAAAACAGAAAAAGAGACAAAGGGCATGTACAGTACACAAAATATTTGAATCACCTCTCCATAATTGAGTCATACTTAAGCTTCTGTGAGAGTAAAAACGTGAACATGGGATAAAACTTTGCCTTTTTTCCATAAAAATACTAGCTAATTAGTTTCTTTCAGAGCCTACATGAACTGTCAGCCTTTGTTCCTTTATGTGAAGCCTCCATTCAATTTTCACTTAAATATTGTATCCTGAAATGCAGTAACGAGATTCATTTACTTTTGGTTAGGGAATTTATTTCAGTTCCTGGTATTTGTGTATTCACGGGCTTCCTAGGGAAAGTGGGCTGTCATTGTCTGCATCCCAAACTTTTCCACAAATGACTCCATAAAATAAAATCATCTACTTAATCGACCACGACCTTCTTGATCTGGAGTACTCACTGATATTCAAGTCTTTCAACACAGCATGCTGCTATGTTGATATGTATATGCAATGGGATGTTCCATAAATTATAAGCATCATTTAGAACCTTTTAGAGCACAGGTCAGCAAATCTTTTCTGTAAATAGTCTGATAGTAAATATTTAAGACTGCCTATTTGAGCTACTCAGCTCCACTGTTTTAGCACCAAAGAAGCCATGTATTCTTTGTCTGCAAATGATTGTGACTGTGTTCTAATAAAACTTCACTTACACAAAGAGGTAGTGGACCAGAATCAGTCTGCAGGTCATAGCTGTTTGATTCCTCCTTTAAAATTAAAGTAGCGACACATTGTAAAGGAGTTATAATCCTGAGTAGCCATTTGTGCCATGTTTCATGAAATATCAGACTTACTAGGAGACAAGGCAGAAAATAATGGGGAGAAGGAAAAGCCAAAATAAAGAAGAGATAATGACTTTAAAATGTTACTCTCTGGCGCTTCCTCAAACATTTAGCTCATAAGTATGTACTTACATGTATTATTTCTACATAATGATGTTCTATATTATTTTAAAATATATAATATCATTGTTTCCAGTAAATATTTGAAGTCTACTGTGAACAAGTCATATTTCTATGCCAAGAAGTAAATTCCAAATATGAAATATTGTCATTGTAATCGGTTTTACTTAATGCTTGAAATCTAACATGCCTGTTAAGGTGAATGGTTAATTTTTAGCAGTGAATGAAAAAAATAGATTTCTCAATTACATAGCCAACTCAACAGATTAATATATTCTGTTTAGCTATATTGATATTGTGGAAGTTCATCATCCCGCTGATCTATCACATTTTAAACAAAATATTCAAGTTCTAGATATTAAACTTTAAAATTTTAATGAACTGAAAACAATGCTTATTTTACATAGATTTCACTGTAATACTTGAACTTCCTGGAGGATACTTAATATATTAAATTCTTCCAGTATATTTTTCAATATTTTCTGTCTCTATATATCTGTATGTTTTTAACACTAGAAATATGTCACTGTTACAATAATTGAATTCTTGCCTAGATAGATGTGATAAGTGTCATTTGCAGTCCAGTGGACTAAAGCCCTCCAAGCTCCTCTGTCCATGGGTTTCTCCAGGCAAGGATACTGGAGTGGGTTGCCATGGCTTCCCCCAGGGGCCCTTCCCAACCCCGTGATTGAACTTGCCCCCCTGGTGTCTCCTATAAATTATAAGCATCATTTAGAACCTTTTAGAGCACAGGTCAGCAAATCTTTTCTGTAAATAGTCTGATAGTAAATATTTAAGACTGCCTATTTGAGCTACTCAGCTCCACTGTTTTAGCACCAAAGAAGCCATGTATTCTTTGTCTGCAAATGATTGTGACTGTGTTCTAATAAAACTTCACTTACACAAAGAGGTAGTGGACCAGAATCAGTCTGCAGGTCATAGCTGTTTGATTCCTCCTTTAAAATTAAAGTAGCGACACATTGTAAAGGAGTTATAATCCTGAGTAGCCATTTGTGCCATGTTTCATGAAATATCAGACTTACTAGGAGACAAGGCAGAAAATAATGGGGAGAAGGAAAAGCCAAAATAAAGAAGAGATAATGACTTTAAAATGTTACTCTCTGGCGCTTCCTCAAACATTTAGCTCATAAGTATGTACTTACATGTATTATTTCTACATAATGATGTTCTATATTATTTTAAAATATATAATATCATTGTTTCCAGTAAATATTTGAAGTCTACTGTGAACAAGTCATATTTCTATGCCAAGAAGTAAATTCCAAATATGAAATATTGTCATTGTAATCGGTTTTACTTAATGCTTGAAATCTAACATGCCTGTTAAGGTGAATGGTTAATTTTTAGCAGTGAATGAAAAAAATAGATTTCTCAATTACATAGCCAACTCAACAGATTAATATATTCTGTTTAGCTATATTGATATTGTGGAAGTTCATCATCCGCTGATCTATCACATTTTAAACAAAATATTCAAGTTCTAGATATTAAACTTTAAAATTTTAATGAACTGAAAGCAATGCTTATTTTACATAGATTTCACTGTAATACTTGAACTTCCTGGTGGATACTTAATATATTAAATTCTTCCAGTATATTTTTCAATATTTTCTGTCTTATATATCTGTATGTTTTAACACTAGAAATATGTCACTGTTACAATAATTGAATTCTTGCCTAGATAGATGTGATAAGTGTCATTTGCAGTCCAGTGGACTAAAGCCCTCCAAGCTCCTCTGTCCATGGGTTTCTCCAGGCAAGGATACTGGAGTGGGTTGCCATGGCTTCCTCCAGGGGATCTTCCCAACTCAGAGATTGAACTTGCCTCTCTGGTGTCTCCTGCATTGACAGGTGGGTTCTTTACAATAAGCGCCACCTGGGAAGCCCCTATGCCTAGTATCCAGACATTTTTTCCATTGCCCTCTATTCAGCTTTTCTAATTGACCAAGCCAGTAAGCATCTGAGATTTGAAATCTACTGTCTTTATTATTAAATGTTTCATTAAATCCCATATATTAATATATGGCTTAGATAGTCTAACCCAAATTCATATTCAGATAATCTGCATCAGGGACTATATATGGTGGGGTGAGGGGGTAAAGAATGTTTGTTTGTTTGTTTGTTTTGGAATAGAAAGTAAAACACAAAAAGCATGCCCTGGAATTTTGATGGGATGTGAAAGTGGGAAGGGTTGTGGTATTAATAACTATCAATAAGCTAGATGGCATGCTAGCATTCATCATGGTCCAATAAATGAGGACAAGTTGATTTAAAGGAGAGACTCCAGGCTTGACTTCATTATTAGTTCACATAAGAGACTGTAGAGCCATTAGGCAGGTAGTAGTCCCTGGGGAATTCATCCCATATAAGAGAAGAGCAGGACAGATTGCCCCCCAAAAGCCCCAACGCAACTTCCAGCCAGGTAGAGCAAGAGCAGGTAGATAGGTTTAAATAAGCAACCCCTCCGAAGGATTTCTAGAAACCAAGGGAAGCCTAACCACTTTAGGGAATTATGAAGTGTCCTCTGAGACAGAAACAGGCCAAGCATATGTTCACACCCCATTGGTAAATGAAATGAAAACAATGCTTATTTTACATAGATTTCACTGTAATACTTGAACTTCCTGGAGGATACTTAATATATTAAATTCTTCCAGTATATTTTTCAATATTTTCTGTCTCTATATATCTGTATGTTTTTAACACTAGAAATATGTCACTGTTACAATAATTGAATTCTTGCCTAGATAGATGTGATAAGTGTCATTTGCAGTCCAGTGGACTAAAGCCCTCCAAGCTCCTCTGTCCATGGGTTTCTCCAGGCAAGGATACTGGAGTGGGTTGCCATGGCTTCCTCCAGGGGATCTTCCCAACTCAGAGATTGAACTTGCCTCTCTGGTGTCTCCTGCATTGACAGGTGGGTTCTTTACAATAAGCGCCACCTGGGAAGCCCCTATGCCTAGTATCCAGACATTTTTTCCATTGCCCTCTATTCAGCTTTTCTAATTGACCAAGCCAGTAAGCATCTGAGATTTGAAATCTACTGTCTTTATTATTAAATGTTTCATTAAATCCCATATATTAATATATGGCTTAGATAGTCTAACCCAAATTCATATTCAGATAATCTGCATCAGGGACTATATATGGTGGGGTGAGGGGGTAAAGAATGTTTGTTTGTTTGTTTGTTTTGGAATAGAAAGTAAAACACAAAAAGCATGCCCTGGAATTTTGATGGGATGTGAAAGTGGGAAGGGTTGTGGTATTAATAACTATCAATAAGCTAGATGGCATGCTAGCATTCATCATGGTCCAATAAATGAGGACAAGTTGATTTAAAGGAGAGACTCCAGGCTTGACTTCATTATTAGTTCACATAAGAGACTGTAGAGCCATTAGGCAGGTAGTAGTCCCTGGGGAATTCATCCCATATAAGAGAAGAGCAGGACAGATTGCCCCCAACAGCCCCAACGCAACTTCCAGCCAGGTAGAGCAAGAGCAGGTAGATAGGTTTAAATAAGCAACCCCTCCGAAGGATTTCTAGAAACCAAGGGAAGCCTAACCACTTTAGGGAATTATGAAGTGTCCTCTGAGACAGAAACAGGCCAAGCATATGTTCACACCCCATTGGTAAATGAAATGAAACAACTTGATCTGATGGGCTGCCTGTCTGATTCTTAGTAGTTTCAGGCAGGTGAAGAATACCTAGGTATCTGTAGCCAACTGCTACCATAGGTACAGGAATTATTAGTACACAGTGAGTCATTGAAAAACTAGGAACCAAGCAGGAAGGGGTATATGACAACGATCAGAAATGCAGGAAGCTTTGTGTATGATGTATTCCATCAGGCCATACACAGTGGATTTTGCTGATTTTTATCTTTCAAAGCATTTTATAACAAATAAAAGTATAAAATCTAGTTAAAACAAACAAGAAAGGTTTTTTCCCAGATTGGTTTCACAATTTAAATAATTCATTAAATTCATAGCACCATTGTTAACTATTTTCTCAGAAATTCTTTAACATTTCTTATAAATCAAAAAAGTATATTCTGAGTAATAAAAGCATCATATAAATATAACTTTTGAAAACCTGATTTTCACTTTCTAACTTATAGGAGAATAAAAGTGCTTTCTAGCTCTGTACAGTTGCTAGTCTTCTAACTGCAAATATTTAGTCACAATGAATTCATTTAAATATTGGGATAAATTCCAGTGTCAGTTGCCACATTTTCTCCAGGGTTCTGCGTTTATTTATTTATTAGATTTCCCCAAATTGTATGCTTAGTTTAAATAGCTTCAGGGCAAAGATACAATAAAATTGCATTAGTTAAAAATATAACCAGCATCAGAAACATGAAAACATAACAGTAAAACAGCATGAGTATATGCATATAAACATAGTCATCATTTTAACACTCCACTGGGACAAGCGGTATTACAAAGATAGATTGTGTGCCAAGCCCTGAAGCTTAAGCAACTAGGGCTCTGGGGAGCCACAGATGCCTGCAACTCAGGTTAAAATGGCCATCACAGCCTCCTTAGAGGGACGCAGTGTTCCATTCAGGGGAAAATCAACAACTGTTAACAGAAGCTGATTTCATTTGGCAAGAAGGTTGAGGGAAAATAAAACTCCATGACTTTTTTTCTGTGTTCTGGCAAAAGGGGATAGCATTTCTAAACATCAACATGCACCCAATGCTAACAGACATTGAGAAATAGGATTGGAATATTTTTAATTTATTGTAAGGTAGAATGATGCAAGGAGAGGAATATGAGAGAGAGAGAGAGAGAGAGAAACAGTCAACATGATTTTAGTTTGAACACGAGTGTTCAGCCAAATGAAATAGATACACATGTATCTATGTGTATACATAAATTGTAAATTTATGGAATCTCAGATTTTTCCGTTTTTACTAATTGCCTAAATGCTCCCAAAATGATGGATACGAACTACTTGTTGGAATGTATCAGACTCTAGCAGTAGGTCTTTGTTGTGATTGCCTCTGGGGCTAAATGCAAACCATTTAGCATTGCATATAAGGCCATTCAAGCTCTAGGCTTCTCTCTAGTTTTCTCTTTCCTCCTCCTCCAATCACACACAGCACAGAATTTTACAAATGCTGCTGACTTTGTTCAGAATATCTTTCATCCCATTTCACTTTCCCCTCTGCCTGACTCTGTCATGACATGGAACTCTCTTATCCTATGTCATAAGAATTTCTCCTCTGAAATCCCAAAGTCCACATTAGATTTCCCCTCTGCAAGTTCTTATAGTGTTCCCTCCTATTAAAGCACTTAGGATACATATGTGGAATCTAGAAATACAGTGCAGATTAACTTGTTTGCAATGCAGAAATAGATACATAGGTGCACGTGGGGGAAAAAAAGAATGGATATCAAGTGGGGAGAGGGAAGATGGGATGATTTCCAGGCTTGGGATTGACAGATATTCACTACTATGTATAAAATAGATAACTAATGAGAACCTATTGTATGGCACAGGAAGCTCTTCTCAGTGCTCTCTGGTGACCCATGACCTAAATGGGAAGGAAATCCAAAGACAAGAAAAGGGATCTATGTAGACATGTAGCTGATTCACTTTGCTGTGCAGCAGAAACTCATAGTGTAAAACAACTATACTTCACTAAAAATTTTTAAAAAGCATATAGGATATTGATTTTTGACCATATACATCACCCCTATGTGTAGACTATTCTATGATCATTTCAAAGGCAAAAAATTATACCTTTCTTCCTATTTCTACTTTTTTCCTCACACAATAGCCAATGAGAATTTAATAATCTAGATTAAATTATATCATCATCACTTCTCTCTTTCAAAGTCTTTAATAGAAAGATACTTGTTGAACTTAACATAGATGTCAATAAAGCCTTATAAGATACAGACCCTGCATACCTCTAAGACCTCATTTCCCTAATCAATCCCTATTCACTGTCTTCTCAGAATCTGTTTCCTGCTTTTGAGTTTTTGCATTTGTTATTCCCTTTGACCCTCAAATGATGGATACGAACTACTTGTTGGAATGTATCAGACTCTAGCAGTAGGTCTTTGTTGTGATTGCCTCTGGGGCTAAATGCAAACCATTTAGCATTGCATATAAGGCCATTCAAGCTCTAGGCTTCTCTCTAGTTTTCTCTTTCCTCCTCCTCCAATCACACACAGCACAGAATTTTACAAATGCTGCTGACTTTGTTCAGAATATCTTTCATCCCATTTCACTTTCCCCTCTGCCTGACTCTGTCATGACATGGAACTCTCTTATCCTATGTCATAAGAATTTCTCCTCTGAAATCCCAAAGTCCACATTAGATTTCCCCTCTGCAAGTTCTTATAGTGTTCCCTCCTATTAAAGCACTTAGGATACATATGTGGAATCTAGAAATACAGTGCAGATTAACTTGTTTGCAATGCAGAAATAGATACATAGGTGCACGTGGGGGAAAAAAAGAATGGATATCAAGTGGGGAGAGGGAAGATGGGATGATTTCCAGGCTTGGGATTGACAGATATTCACTACTATGTATAAAATAGATAACTAATGAGAACCTATTGTATGGCACAGGAAGCTCTTCTCAGTGCTCTCTGGTGACCCATGACCTAAATGGGAAGGAAATCCAAAGACAAGAAAAGGGATCTATGTAGACATGTAGCTGATTCACTTTGCTGTGCAGCAGAAACTCATAGTGTAAAACAACTATACTTCACTAAAAATTTTTAAAAAGCATATAGGATATTGATTTTTGACCATATACATCACCCCTATGTGTAGACTATTCTATGATCATTTCAAAGGCAAAAAATTATACCTTTCTTCCTATTTCTACTTTTTTCCTCACACAATAGCCAATGAGAATTTAATAATCTAGATTAAATTATATCATCATCACTTCTCTCTTTCAAAGTCTTTAATAGAAAGATACTTGTTGAACTTAACATAGATGTCAATAAAGCCTTATAAGATACAGACCCTGCATACCTCTAAGACCTCATTTCCCTAATCAATCCCTATTCACTGTCTTCTCCAGAATCTGTTTCCTGCTTTTGAGTTTTTGCATTTGTTATTCCCTTTGACTATGATGCTCTCTACCCTCAAATGCTTAGCTGGCTCTTTCCCTTCATTTTGGTCTCATCTCAGATATTGCTTTCTCAGGGATGTCTCTATTCTCTCGGTCACGATGTCCTCTATACCCAAGTCATTCACAGTAGTCATCAAAGATGTGCACAATAGATTTCTATGTCTTCTTTTTTCTGGGCAAATGGTAAGATTGTACTTTCTGGAAGCTTTTGTGGTTGAGTGGGACCAACATGATGGGTGCCCACACAGTATGACTAGCGTTGGCCGATGAATTGAGAATTAAAAGCCATGCATGTTTTTTTTCCTATATAGCACTCTGTGTGTGTGTGTGATTAGTTGCTCAGTTGTGTCTGACTCTTTGAGACTCCAAAGCCTGTAGTTCTTCAGGCCCCTCTGTCCAGGGAATTCTCTAGGCAGGAATACTGGAGTGGGTAATCATTCCCTTCCCCCAGGGGATATTCCTAACCCAGGGTTCAAACCTGGGCATCTCTCCAGCATTGCAGGTAGATTCTTTACTGTCTGAGCTACCAAGATATAGCATTACTCTGATCCATTTCCTTCACTGAACTTACTGCTTTCTAGATGAATTTGGTTTATGGCTTTGTATAGTTATTTATTAGTGGGACAGTGGCAAAGAAAGGAGGCTCTAAAGTTTCATTGTTCGGGCTCAAATTTCATTCCTGCTGCTTATCATATGTATAACCACAGGCAAAGTTCCTGTGAAATAGGATGCTCTCAATAGGCAGTTCCACTTATTTATGTTTAATTAAATCAAAAGGAGCAGATAGGTAATCCTTGTTTTCCCACTGAGCTTTATTCCAATTTTATATAATTTGTCGCATAAGTAAAATTGAATGTCTTGTAAATTTCTTACACTATTTACATGTAAGGTATATAGAACAGGTGATAAATAGAGAAGTATGAAATTGGTCTCTACATTCCTCTTAGAAACTTCCAAATGAGTCAAGGAAAGCTCTAAGTGCCTTCCTCAGAATAAAAAAAAAAAGCAGCACAAAGCACCATGTATAGTTATGAATTCTTAAATCTTACCAATGAATCTCTTAAATCTACAAACACGACAATAGAGACCCAATCCTAGATATTTTTGAAATAAAATGAGAGTTAAAGTTATGGCCATTAATAGATTAAACAGGAGGGCAATCTAAAGGAGAATTTTTGATGGTTACCCTCAAATGCTTAGCTGGCTCTTTCTTCATTTTGGTCTCATCTCAGATATTGCTTTCTCAGGGATGCCCACCCGGATGTCCTCTATACCCAAGTCATTCACAGTAGTCATCAAAGATGTGCACAATAGATTTCTATGTCTTCTTTTTTCTGGGCAAATGGTAAGATTGTACTTTCTGGAAGCTTTTGTGGTTGAGTGGGACCAACATGATGGGTGCCCACACAGTATGACTAGCGTTGGCCGATGAATTGAGAATTAAAAGCCATGCATGTTTTTTTTCCTATATAGCACTCTGTGTGTGTGTGTGATTAGTTGCTCAGTTGTGTCTGACTCTTTGAGACTCCAAAGCCTGTAGTTCTTCAGGCCCCTCTGTCCAGGGAATTCTCTAGGCAGGAATACTGGAGTGGGTAATCATTCCCTTCCCCCAGGGGATATTCCTAACCCAGGGTTCAAACCTGGGCATCTCTCCAGCATTGCAGGTAGATTCTTTACTGTCTGAGCTACCAAGATATAGCATTACTCTGATCCATTTCCTTCACTGAACTTACTGCTTTCTAGATGAATTTGGTTTATGGCTTTGTATAGTTATTTATTAGTGGGACAGTGGCAAAGAAAGGAGGCTCTAAAGTTTCATTGTTCGGGCTCAAATTTCATTCCTGCTGCTTATCATATGTATAACCACAGGCAAAGTTCCTGTGAAATAGGATGCTCTCAATAGGCAGTTCCACTTATTTATGTTTAATTAAATCAAAAGGAGCAGATAGGTAATCCTTGTTTTCCCACTGAGCTTTATTCCAATTTTATATAATTTGTCGCATAAGTAAAATTGAATGTCTTGTAAATTTCTTACACTATTTACATGTAAGGTATATAGAACAGGTGATAAATAGAGAAGTATGAAATTGGTCTCTACATTCCTCTTAGAAACTTCCAAATGAGTCAAGGAAAGCTCTAAGTGCCTTCCACAGAAGGGAAAAAAAAAAAAAAAAGCAGCACAAAGCACCATGTATAGTTATGAATTCTTAAATCTTACCAATGAATCTCTTAAATCTACAAACACGACAATAGAGACCCAATCCTAGATATTTTTGAAATAAAATGAGAGTTAAAGTTATGGCCATTAATAGATTAAACAGGAGGGCAATCTAAAGGAGAATTGTTTCACCATTTAGATTTGAATATTTTATGACGGTATATCATATTTGCTTCCTATATTGTCATTTTAAGGTTGCTGTGATACAGCTATTTGTGGTACTTGATAGTGTATCAGTTCATGAAGTTTTAGTCCTGGGTAGTTTAAGGAAGCAAGAAAAAAGAAAAAGAAGCCTTAGGGATGTATCACATTTGTATTTAAATTTCTAAGATAACTGTTTATTTAGAATAAGAAAACAAATAGCTGTATTCACTTATGAAGCACAAATAGATAACCAAACAAAACCAAGCAAAACCAACACAAACAGAATTTTAAAAATCATCAGCAGTAGCAGCATACTCCATCCTTTCATAGATTCTGTGTTGATCCATGTGGCCCGAACTTTTTCTCAGCTGTTAATACCATTGAACTAAAAGATTATGATTCTATATGTAAAGCTGCCATATTGTTGGATCAAGACAAGCAAACCCTTCTCCAGCAACAGTAATTTATATTTTGTGAGTCTCTTTGAATTAGGTTTTTACTATTTGGATTTGTAAGTTTACATAATTTTCTTGAGAATGTCTCATTAGGCCATTAATTGTTGAGGAGCATAACTAGATCTTTGAAACCAAGTACAAAATATGTGTAAAAGAGGTAAAGCAACAGTCGCAATACGTAATTACTTCTATTACTACTGACATTTTTGAGGAAACACGCCCCTGGAAAAAATAGAAGATGAGAGGAATGAATGTATGGAACAGAATTTGGTATATGAGATTTAATTTTATTTAGTCTAATAAAATGTTTTCAATTTAGTTCATTGTAAATGTAAAATGTGTTATTTCTTCTCAAAATTTCCTTGCATATTACTATTCTGTTTATTTTATTTATTTTTTTTTTGGCCATTTTTATTGGTCTTTCATTTATGTATTTTCATCCATCTTTGTTCTTTGGCCTGTGTGGGCCTCCCACTGCAGTGGCCTGTCTCACTGCAGAGCACCGGCCACTGGCCCACGCCCCCCAGAGCTCCGGCTCAGTAACTGCACACATCCATCCAGCTGCTCTGCAACATGTGGGATCTTCCCAGGCCAGAGATCGAACTTGCACCCCCTGCACTGCAAGGCGGAGTCCCTACCCACTGGACACCAGGGAAGCCCTATTCTGTTAATTCGTAGTGTTAGTCTTTTTTTTGGCCAGTTCTATTGGTCTTTCATTTATTTGTTTTCATCCATCTTTGTTCTTCTTTGGCCTGTGTGGACCTCTCATCACAGTGAACTCTCTCACTGCAGTGCACCCACTGTGAGCGTGTGTGCTCCAGAGCTCCAGCTCGGTAGTTGGACCCATCAGTCCAGCCGCTCCATGGCACTTGGGATCTTCTCAGACCAGGGATCGAACTGGCACCCCTTGCACTGCAAAGCAGTGTCCTAACCCACTGGACCACCAGGGAAGCCCCTACTGTTAGTCTTTTAATTTCTGGAGGTTTTGTGTGTGTGTGTTTTAACTTTATTTATTTATTTATTTTTGGCTATTCTGGGTCTTTACAGGTGCCACAGGCTCTTCTCTAGTTGCAGGGGTACTCTCTAGTTGAGGTGGGCAGGCTTCTTGTTGCAGTGACTTCTCTTGTTGTGAACCTTTATCAAGACAAGCCAAACCCTTCTCCAGCAACAGTAATTTATATTTTGTGAGTCTCTTTGAATTAGGTTTTTACTATTTGGATTTGTAAGTTTACATAATTTTCTTGAGAATGTCTCATTAGGCCATTAATTGTTGAGGAGCATAACTAGATCTTTGAAACCAAGTACAAAATATGTGTAAAAGAGGTAAAGCAACAGTCGCAATACGTAATTACTTCTATTACTACTGACATTTTTGAGGAAACACGCCCCTGGAAAAAATAGAAGATGAGAGGAATGAATGTATGGAACAGAATTTGGTATATGAGATTTAATTTTATTTAGTCTAATAAAATGTTTTCAATTTAGTTCATTGTAAATGTAAAATGTGTTATTTCTTCTCAAAATTTCCTTGCATATTACTATTCTGTTTATTTTATTTATTTTTTTTTTGGCCATTTTTATTGGTCTTTCATTTATGTATTTTCATCCATCTTTGTTCTTTGGCCTGTGTGGGCCTCCCACTGCAGTGGCCTGTCTCACTGCAGAGCACCGGCTCCTGGCGTATGCGCTCCAGAGCTCCGGCTCAGTAACTGGACACATCCATCCAGCTGCTCTGCAACATGTGGGATCTTCCCAGGCCAGAGATCGAACTTGCACCCCCTGCACTGCAAGGCGGAGTCCCTACCCACTGGACACCAGGGAAGCCCTATTCTGTTTATTTTTAATGTTAGTCTTTTTTTTGGCCAGTTCTATTGGTCTTTCATTTATTTGTTTTCATCCATCTTTGTTCTTCTTTGGCCTGTGTGGACCTCTCATCACAGTGAACTCTCTCACTGCAGTGCACCCACTGTGAGCGTGTGTGCTCCAGAGCTCCAGCTCGGTAGTTGGACCCATCAGTCCAGCCGCTCCATGGCACTTGGGATCTTCTCAGACCAGGGATCGAACTGGCACCCCTTGCACTGCAAAGCAGTGTCCTAACCCACTGGACCACCAGGGAAGCCCCTACTGTTAGTCTTTTAATTTCTGGAGGTTTTGTGTGTGTGTGTTTTAACTTTATTTATTTATTTATTTTTGGCTATTCTGGGTCTTTACAGGTGCCACAGGCTCTTCTCTAGTTGCAGGGAGGAGGGTACTCTCTAGTTGAGGTGGGCAGGCTTCTTGTTGCAGTGACTTCTCTTGTTGTGAACCTCAGGCTCTGGGCACACAGGCTTCAGTAGTTGTGGCACATGGGCTCAATAGTCGTAGCTCATGGGCTTAGTTGCTCCAGAGCATGTGGCATCTTCCCGGATCAGGGATCAAACTCATGTCTCCTGCATTGTCAGGCAAACTCTTCACCACTGTGCTCCCAGGGGAGCCCCAGTTCTGTTTATTTATATATGTAGTCCTCTGATAATTTCCAGAAATAATCTAAGTTATAACCTGGAAAAATTAAAGATTATAAAGAGGAAAGATTCAACAGAGTCAGGATAAGAATTAGTAATATAAATCATGCTGAGAGTGAGATTGGTCCGAACAAATTGATATCATGAAAAATGATTCATAATTTTTGCTCTAAATTCTAAAAAGTTACTGCAGAGTGAGAAACATGATGAGTTTCAGGATTATTCACAAATATCCTTGAAAATGACTTATAAAAAAGAAAAACTAATTCATACAACACAGTAAAATTACTATTAATATTGAAGCAAGTGTGAAATTACAGTTTAAGTTTCTACAGTTTCTCAAAAGTAGATTAGAATTAGCAGTTGCCTCACTGCCCACCTCCATCAAAGGGAAAAAAATATCCACTAGCGAAAGATATACAATATAAAGGAACATCTCTTTCTCCATTATACTAGGGAAACATTAACACAATGCAATCCAACTCCATATAAATCAGGCAGTAGTTGTTACCTTATAAGGATGCTAACATAAGAATCTTACTTTTTAAAGATCTAGAAAAGCATGCTTTTTATAGGAAATCTTTAATTTTTTTAAGAAGGTCAATAGTATGTTTACCAAATTAAACGTACTGAGGGATAAATTCAATATGAGAGCTGCCAGTCTTCAACTCAATTTTTTTTAAATGTAGAAAAAAAATCAATAGACTACACTTTCTGTTCTTTAGTAAGTATTTGAAATCACTGAGTGAGAATAACCTGAAATATGACTTTTATTTGTTATTGGTTGAGCTCATATTACAAGTTACAAAATTCAGCTGAGCTAAAGTTTCTTTAGTTTTGTTTTCATGGAAAGTTTAGCGTTAGGGTAAATAACCACAGGCCATTCACTGTTTTATGGGAGTTGCCCTCTTCAGCATAGAATTACTTCCAGGGAGCTGAAAAAGCCTCAAAACTCCATTTGATTTGTTTTCTTTTTTATTCTTGAACACTGAAACCACAGTGTTCAAGTTGCCTTTAAAAAGACCCCAAGCTTGAAGGTTTCACAATATGTTGTTGTTGAAATAAGTCTCCGCTTTCTTTAACGCTGTAATAGTTAACTCCTGCTGCTAAATAGGCTACTCTGAAGATACCCGATTAAATATGGTCAGAAGTGGCTATATCACTTTCCATATATATTATCTGAATATGCACAGACTCTACCATCTTTACTGATTGTGTCTATGCACACAAGTGTTATATTGTGAAGACTACACATATTTCCAAAGTCTGAATAATTTGGATAATCAGGAATTGTCTACTAGGAAGGTAGACGAAGAAAGTCTCTGTTTTGGGAAGAGACTTTAAGGCCCAGTCTGAATTCTGCCCCTTCTCTTTAAATCAGGGGTGATTATTATGTGCACTTAGGTGGAACTCCTTTTGGAAATTAGGTTTTTGATGATTTGAAACTCATATTTTCTACCAATAGAACTTCTTTACTCTTACTTCAGTGGGGATGCCTTTTATCATTTTTATCTTTAGATTATTATTTCAGAATGACTAGTTTAAGAATACTTGAGAAATATAAGCATGTCTGTTTTGTGCATCTTTAAAATACTGTATCACCTGACATAAGTTACTGAAAATTCTTAAAAATAAAAATGTTAGCAATGAACTATTCACTATTGAATACATATCATAGAAAACAACAAAAATTATAATGAAAATAATAATGTGCTCATACCCAGTTTATTCCTCCCAATGATCCTGAAGGCTCTCTACTTTCCAGCTGAACAAATTAAACGTACTGAGGGATAAATTCAATATGAGAGCTGCCAGTCTTCAACTCAATTTTTTTTAAATGTAGAAAAAAAATCAATAGACTACACTTTCTGTTCTTTAGTAAGTATTTGAAATCACTGAGTGAGAGTAACCTGAAATATGACTTTTATTTGTTATTGGTTGAGCTCATATTACAAGTTACAAAATTCAGCTGAGCTAAAGTTTCTTTAGTTTTGTTTTCATGGAAAGTTTAGCGTTAGGGTAAATAACCACAGGCCATTCACTGTTTTATGGGAGTTGCCCTCTTCAGCATAGAATTACTTCCAGGGAGCTGAAAAAGCCTCAAAACTCCATTTGATTTGTTTTCTTTTTTATTCTTGAACACTGAAACCACAGTGTTCAAGTTGCCTTTAAAAAGACCCCAAGCTTGAAGGTTTCACAATATGTTGTTGTTGAAATAAGTCTCCGCTTTCTTTAACGCTGTAATAGTTAACTCCTGCTGCTAAATAGGCTACTCTGAAGATACCCGATTAAATATGGTCAGAAGTGGCTATATCACTTTCCATATATATTATCTGAATATGCACAGACTCTACCATCTTTACTGATTGTGTCTATGCACACAAGTGTTATATTGTGAAGACTACACATATTTCCAAAGTCTGAATAATTTGGATAATCAGGAATTGTCTACTAGGAAGGTAGACGAAGAAAGTCTCTGTTTTGGGAAGAGACTTTAAGGCCCAGTCTGAATTCTGCCCCTTCTCTTTAAATCAGGGGTGATTATTATGTGCACTTAGGTGGAACTCCTTTTGGAAATTAGGTTTTTGATGATTTGAAACTCATATTTTCTACCAATAGAACTTCTTTACTCTTACTTCAGTGGGGATGCCTTTTATCATTTTTATCTTTAGATTATTATTTCAGAATGACTAGTTTAAGAATACTTGAGAAATATAAGCATGTCTGTTTTGTGCATCTTTAAAATACTGTATCACCTGACATAAGTTACTGAAAATTCTTAAAAAAATAAAAATGTTAGCAATGAACTATTCACTATTGAATACATATCATAGAAAACAACAAAAATTATAATGAAAATAATAATGTGCTCATACCCAGTTTATTCCTCCCAATGATCCTGAAGGCTCTCTACTTTCCAGGTGAACAAATAAAGATCTCAAAAGATTAAGTAGCTTCCTTGGTGATAGAAGTGTTCTTATAACCTTTTACCTTAATTGAGTCCAATGTTAACTCATAACCACATGATCCTATTGGTCTGAAATAAACTGACTGACAGATATCTCTCCAGTTTACTCAGGATGAGCAGAAAATTGCAATTTAAGGTCTGTACCGTCTGAATCTTTTTGTCAGCATCAAAGATTTGGTGACACACTTCCAACAGGTTTAATATATATCCTTGGAAAGTTATGTCTTCAGATATCAGCTGCCTCAGTTCTGGGAAATCTTTACTTTAAGGTCACCATATGATGTTCACATCCAGTCAGGATTCAGAGCCTCTGTTAGACATGTCGCATGAATCCACGAGTTCATTCCTTGGAGTTTGGTGACACGAGGGCTGGTTAACTTATTATGGTCTTTCTGGCATGGTTGAGGAGAATGTTTCTAGTAGTGTCTTTTCCAATAGGCAAAATCTCCAGGTGACAAGGCCTTTGTCTCCCAAGGGCACACTGTGAAAAGATTGCTTTACGAAACAGGGTTATTTTTAATAGAAGTCCTTTACAATGTTAGAATAGAATGTGTCTCCTTTTATCAGTTATGGATGAAAGAAACAACACCCACCCACCCCAAGAAAGTCTCTGTTTTGGGAAGAGACTTTAAGGCCCAGTCTGAATTCTGCCCCTTCTCTTTAAATCAGGGGTGATTATTATGTGCACTTAGGTGGAACTCCTTTTGGAAATTAGGTTTTTGATGATTTGAAACTCATATTTTCTACCAATAGAACTTCTTTACTCTTACTTCAGTGGGGATGCCTTTTATCATTTTTATCTTTAGATTATTATTTCAGAATGACTAGTTTAAGAATACTTGAGAAATATAAGCATGTCTGTTTTGTGCATCTTTAAAATACTGTATCACCTGACATAAGTTACTGAAAATTCTTAAAAAAATAAAAATGTTAGCAATGAACTATTCACTATTGAATACATATCATAGAAAACAACAAAAATTATAATGAAAATAATAATGTGCTCATACCCAGTTTATTCCTCCCAATGATCCTGAAGGCTCTCTACTTTCCAGGTGAACAAATAAAGATCTCAAAAGATTAAGTAGCTTCCTTGGTGATAGAAGTGTTCTTATAACCTTTTACCTTAATTGAGTCCAATGTTAACTCATAACCACATGATCCTATTGGTCTGAAATAAACTGACTGACAGATATCTCTCCAGTTTACTCAGGATGAGCAGAAAATTGCAATTTAAGGTCTGTACCGTCTGAATCTTTTTGTCAGCATCAAAGATTTGGTGACACACTTCCAACAGGTTTAATATATATCCTTGGAAAGTTATGTCTTCAGATATCAGCTGCCTCAGTTCTGGGAAATCTTTACTTTAAGGTCACCATATGATGTTCACATCCAGTCAGGATTCAGAGCCTCTGTTAGACATGTCGCATGAATCCACGAGTTCATTCCTTGGAGTTTGGTGACACGAGGGCTGGTTAACTTATTATGGTCTTTCTGGCATGGTTGAGGAGAATGTTTCTAGTAGTGTCTTTTCCAATAGGCAAAATCTCCAGGTGACAAGGCCTTTGTCTCCCAAGGGCACACTGTGAAAAGATTGCTTTACGAAACAGGGTTATTTTTAATAGAAGTCCTTTACAATGTTAGAATAGAATGTGTCTCCTTTTATCAGTTATGGATGAAAGAAACAACACCCACCCACCCCCAATCCCCCTGCCAAAAAAAAAAAGCAGAAATCAAGTACATTGGGCAGCCTCGAAGTCTCAAAGGGTGAGAATTTATGAATTCCGAAAAGGACGGATCTGAAATTTGAAATGACCAATGACAGTGCTTTTGGCCAAGGTATTTGGGGGACTTTTACAAATTTTCCCAGTTGGTGACAATAAATGTCATTAGTGTGTTCAACTAAACATGAGAATTGAGGGTTGTAAGCATAGTGAAAGTGAGGTAAAACCAGCCAAGCATCACAGACTTGTCAAAGCACCTGACCGTTAAATGGGTTCTCAGGAGAGTTCTTCCAGGTAGGAATAATTTTTCCCAAGGGACTTTAGCCATAGAAAAGGCAATAGCCTGCGTGCAAGGGAATATTTTAGTCTGGTGGGAAAACATACAGACTGTGACTGAAGCATAATAATATCCATGAGATGGAGGAAGTATATGAAATCCACCTGTCAAACGGAATGTTCCATTGGGCAATTTAAAATGTCCACAAGCAGTACAAAGAGGCTTCCCTGGGTTGTATTTCCAACAAGCGGGCCAAGTGAGGTAGGCATTTTTTGCAACCTTGTCAGTGTTTCCCCAACAATATTGATTCATCATTTTGTCACTAGATTAATGGTTTAGAGTATATACTGTGATGAGAAGAGGGGATTTTAGAGTTTCTGGTAGGACTGATTTATTTGATCCAAACCAGATCTTTCTGTTTTTTCTGAACAAACAATTGTTACATTTCCAATCTTATTTTTCCTTTTTTGAGTCCAATTGTTGGACTTCTGTAATCAGGTTTTCTATAGTATCATTTAGAGAAATGCCCTCTGGCTAATGACAGAGGTTTGGCTTCTGTTGGTCCCTTTAAAGACAACATTTCTTGCAGAAATATCAGCAAGGTGATTTCCCTTACTTTCCAGAGAGTCAAGTTTAGCATGCCTCAGAATCTTAATAATAGCTAAAATGGCAGGTAAAAGAACTCTTTTTGATAATTCCTCAACATAGGGACCATTTTAATTTTATTTCCACTGGAAATAAGGAAGTAACATTGCTTCCACAATATTCCAAATTCATGAACTACTCTGAAAACGTGTCTCGATTAGTATAAAATATTAGGCCTTTCGTTTAAGCCCATGTGAGAGTATGTAATTCAACCTATAGGACCAAGTTGCCATAGGTAAAGATGCTGTCTTAACAACATCAAAACGAGTTATGATAGTGTAACCAGTGCAGTATTTGTCATTGTCACCTTTTAAATAAGAACCATCAGTGAACCATTACCTGATGGAATTTCCTGCAGATCATTACATCACAGGGAGTCAGAAAGTTGTCTATCAGCATTAAGCAGTCATGAAGGACATTGTTGGTGACAGAAGAGAGAAGAGTAGCCAAGTTAAACTTATTATCATGTAAAAGAGTTATGGGAAGGACAGACAGCAAGGGACTTCTTGGGATATGAGAAATGTTGAGTGTGATGAGAATTCAGAAGGACTTCTATTGCATGATGTAGGAAGATGATTAAAGGGCATTTCGCAACAATTTTCTCAGTGGCCTTAGCCAAAAGTGAAATGGCTGCAACGGTTCTCAGGCAAGGGAGGAATCCATGTGCCTCAGGGTCCAGTTGTTGGCTACAACACCATATGGGCAGATGGCGATCCCCAAGTTTTTGGATGAGTACCCCAAAGATACTCCCTTTCTTGTCACATACAAAAAGAGTAAAAGAGTATCTGATAATTGGGATTTCTGAAGGCAGATGGGTTCATCAAACTCTCTTTTAGGGTCTTGAAGACTGTATCATTCAGTTCTTCCCACAAAATTGGGCCAGGTTGTTACTATTAAGATAAACATAAGAAAGATGACCTAAAAGAGACATTTGTAATTCAATTTCAGCAGTAAGCAAATGGCCTAAGAAAACTTTGCAGTAGTCCTTAGTTTTGAATTTGGGGAAACTTACTATAGCATGAAGTATACCTGGGTCTAGGTGTAGCCCTTTCTCTAATACTGTTTTACCAGAATATTGAACAAGGTTTTGGTCAAACTACTATTTTTCTTTGATGATCTTAAGTCCTTTTATGGCTAAAGGCTTTATTAAATGGATGTTGCCTTCCTGAGAAAAGACTTAAGAAGGAGGGCAAGAAAGCAAATCACATATTGCAACAAAGTTAATTGCTTGGAAAACATTATATCATTCATATCAGCCTTCAGGATTTGCAGAATATAAGGACTCAGTGTAACCCTGAAGCATTACTGTCCAGGTAAATCGTTTTTTTCCTTTCAACTAAAAAAAAAGAGAGAGAGAGAGAGAGAAAAGTATTGACTATCTTCACTTAGTAGAATACTAAAGAATGCACTGTGTAAATCAGTTAGAGTGAAGAATTTATTTCTGGTTGGAATGGATGCTATAAACATATAAGAGTTAGGAACAACAAGGTGTTGAAGAGTAGCAGTGTTGTTTACTGCTCCACGTTTGGACCTTTGCTTTTCTCATTGGTAAAATGGAGTGGTATGGGGGCTAGTACAAGGAATAATGAAGCCTTGATTCTGTATTGTTCTGTGATGGACTAAATGCCTTGAAGGTTTTCCTATGGAGAAGTATTGATTATTCTGGGAAGAGGTTTTGAGGATTCTGTTTAAATTTTGATGGGAGATACACTGTAAATTTTGTAAACATCAGTTGGAAGTCTTGCCCATAAGAAAAGTGGTAGCTGATTCAATAGGGACAAATGATCAGTGTTTCCAGAGTCAGCTCTGGTACTATCAAAGATAGAACAAATAAAAAATGTCAAAGTCTGCTTAATTTACCTGGTGGGTTCTTTGATGACACTGTCAGTTTCTGAAACTTTTTTCCCCTTTTGAGAGAAAGAAATTCTGTCATACTGGTTTAAGAAGCATCAGCCTAATGAATGTCCCTAACGATAGGGACTTCCAATGTGACTCAATAGTAAAGAGTCTGCCTGCAATGCAGGAGACACGAGTTTAATCATTGGATCAGGAATACACCCTGAGAAGGAAATGACAACCCACTTCAATATTTCTTGTCAGGGAAATTCCATGGACATAGGAGCCTAACTGGCTAAAATCCATGGGGTTGCATGACTTAGACACTAAAACAACTATAAGAACACAAAGAACTGAGGAGAAAAGTATGCACATTTCTCAAAGGACTAAGCAAAAAGGAATATGTTCAAAACTTCTTGTGGTTCATTAGAGATCCTCACTACTTGAACTATTTTAGTACTCTACGGCAGTGCTGTTTTATAGTAGTGAGCATGAACACTGAGAGGGCAGTATCACTTAAGACTGGAAAATATTCATCCTCTCATTGGGAAAATGTTTCTCCAAAGTGATTAAGAGGGAAGATTGGGAAGAAACTCTAGTTCCTCAAAGACCCACCACTGAGAATTGGAGGCTGTTGGAAAAACTGGCTAAAGATAGCTGAAAGTGTCTTCACTGGTTATGTTTGTAGCAGTCTCTTTTCCATTTTCCTGGTTCTGTGGTATAACAGCAATAACTAAGAACAACAAGGTGTTGAGTGCGTGACTGCCACGTTTGGACCTTTGCTTTTCTCATTGGTAAAATGGAGTGGTATGGGGGCTAGTACAAGGAATAATGAAGCCTTGATTCTGTATTGTTCTGTGATGGACTAAATGCCTTGAAGGTTTTCCTATGGAGAAGTATTGATTATTCTGGGAAGAGGTTTTGAGGATTCTGTTTAAATTTTGATGGGAGATACACTGTAAATTTTGTAAACATCAGTTGGAAGTCTTGCCCATAAGAAAAGTGGTAGCTGATTCAATAGGGACAAATGATCAGTGTTTCCAGAGTCAGCTCTGGTACTATCAAAGATAGAACAAATAAAAAATGTCAAAGTCTGCTTAATTTACCTGGTGGGTTCTTTGATGACACTGTCAGTTTCTGAAACTTTTTTCCCCTTTTGAGAGAAAGAAATTCTGTCATACTGGTTTAAGAAGCATCAGCCTAATGAATGTCCCTAACGATAGGGACTTCCAATGTGACTCAATAGTAAAGAGTCTGCCTGCAATGCAGGAGACATGAGTTTAATCATTGGATCAGGAATACACCCTGGAGAAGGAAATGACAACCCACTTCAATATTTCTTGTCAGGGAAATTCCATGGACATAGGAGCCTAACTGGCTAAAATCCATGGGGTTGCATGACTTAGACACTAAAACAACTATAAGAACACAAAGAACTGAGGAGAAAAGTATGCACATTTCTCAAAGGACTAAGCAAAAAGGAATATGTTCAAAACTTCTTGTGGTTCATTAGAGATCCTCACTACTTGAACTATTTTAGTACTCTACGGCAGTGCTGTTTTATAGTAGTGAGCATGAACACTGAGAGGGCAGTATCACTTAAGACTGGAAAATATTCATCCTCTCATTGGGAAAATGTTTCTCCAAAGTGATTAAGAGGGAAGATTGGGAAGAAACTCTCTAGTTCCTCAAAGACCCACCACTGAGAATTGGAGGCTGTTGGAAAAACTGGCTAAAGATAGCTGAAAGTGTCTTCACTGGTTATGTTTGTAGCAGTCTCTTTTCCATTTTCCTGGTTCTGTGGTATAACAGCAATAACTAAGAGGGTTATGATTTTGTTTAGGAGGCTTCAGGTGGCACTAGTGGTAAAGAACCCACATGCCAATGCAGGAGACATAAGAGATATGGGTTTGATACCTGGGTCTGAAGGATCTCCTGGAGAAAGAAATGGCAAGCAACTCTAATATTCTTATCTAGAGAATCCCATGGACAGAGGACTCTAATAGGCTATAATCCATGTGATCGCAAAAGAGTAGGACATGACTGAAGCAAGTTAGCATTAGGAGACTTCATTGTTGGACTTGAAGATTATAAGAATTTTTATGGTTTTCCTTTGAGGAAATTCATATGGAGTACAAAAAAGGCAGTTTATCAGATTAACTAAATTTGAAGTAGACATAGTTCTCCATTCATCTTGTTGACTGAAAACAATGCACAACATGAGAATTGCAAGTTAAGTTTTACGTGAGGGAAAATGAGGACTACATCCCAGGAGACAGCACCTCAGATAGCTCTGAGCAACTATTCTAAAGAGACAGTATGCTCAGTTGCTTCAGTAATGTCCAAATCTTTGTGACTCTTTGGGCTGTAGCCCACCATCCTCCTCTGTCTGTGGGATTCTCCAAGCAGAAATATTTGAGTGGGTTTCCATTTCTTTCTCTAGGGGCTCTTCCTGACCTAGGGATTGGATCTGGGGCTCTTGCATGGCAGGCAGATTCTTTACAGTTTGAGCCCAAAGGGCAGTGGCAGAAGGTCATTATATAAGATTTTAGTGAAGGGAGATTTCAGCACAGTCAGGTGCTTATTTTACAAAAGATTTTCTGCTAGTCACAAGGAACTGATGTGGATTGAGTGAACCAAGAGTGGATTGAGTGCTTTTCTATATATGGGAAGATGCAAGAACTGGGATTATGAAATCAGTTCCTGAAAGTATCTATCTAAAAATATGTTCCACCAATTTCCCTGGAGCACAGAGTGCTCACTCTTCACCCTGAATTCCTTTCAGGAATGCAGCACATCAACAGCTGCAGGAGCACAGGGTTTAATATTTGGCAAACTCCCTTGGCAAGTGCCAATTTGTAGTTGACAATCCTGATCCTTTCTTCTAGAAAAAGGAGATCTCATTTCAGTCCATTAAAGAATATTTAGAGTTAAAAGCTAGTGAGGTTAATCAACATCTGAAAAAGACCAGAATTTTCTTTAAAAAGAGTCTGAAGTCAATTGTGATTTTTATGAACAGATTTATCAGAATTTGTGTGCAAGCCTGAATTTTGTTCAAATCAACAGATGTTAGAAAAGCCCTAGGAATTACTTGGTGAAGTTGCCAGTAATTTTCTGAGCCTGATCACATAACAAGTTAGCAGGTTGGTCTCCTGATTGAAATTCTGGGAGTGTTTAAAGACTTCCTCAATTAACAGTTTTCACCCAATCCTGGGCCTGGCCTTCACTGATGAGCATATGAACTGGCTGATATAAATTAGAGAAGTCAGGTTGGTAAGTTGGAATGACTATATTAGATTTCACAGCAATAGTGTGAACATCTTTGTTTACTTTGGGAAGGTCTTTGACCGCAGCTTACAGTTCAGCTTTAGTCCAGAGGGTATAAGATATTAAAGATTTAGCCTCTGGATCCTTGGAAAGCTTAGTTTTAAAGAAGCATGTTCTGAGGAGTTCAGAGGAAAAGGAGTGGGGAGAGTTTCAGAGAAGAGGGGAAATTTGGCCCAGGAATGTCTGGAGGGGATTGAGGGTACAGTGGAGACACAGGCAGAATATTAAAAAAAAAAAGGAGGAAGATGGTAGCAAAGGTAAAGCCTGAGACAAGCCAAGGAAGAAGCATATGAGGCTTTGAAAGCCATTTTATCTTCCTTTAATCATTTGTTTTGCTCTGTAAATCTTAAAATCTTATTTTTCAGAGAGGCAATTTTAGACTCGCAATAATGTTGGGAAGCCTCAAAATGCCAATTGAAATAAGCATTCCACTAAATTCTGGAAAATTTTAAACTACTATAGCCCGATTTGGTTTTAAGGAAATTAAATTTGGCAATTCAGAAGTTACTCAGAATGACCATTGATATTTTAAGTTGCTTTTGGCAATGTTGTCCATTTAGCTAGAAATGCCCATGAAGAAGGAGCTTGGGTTTTAATATTTGGCAAACTCCTTGGCAAGTGCCAATTTGTAGTTGACAATCCTGATCCTTTCTTCTAGAAAAAGGAGATCTCATTTCAGTCCATTAAAGAATATTTAGAGTTAAAAGCTAGTGAGGTTAATCAACATCTGAAAAGACCAGAATTTTCTTTAAAAAGAGTCTGAAGTCAATTGTGATTTTTATGAACAGATTTATCAGAATTTGTGTGCAAGCCTGAATTTTGTTCGAATCAACAGATGTTAGAAAAGCCCTAGGAATTACTTGGTGAAGTTGCCAGTAATTTTCTGAGCCTGATCACATAACAAGTTAGCAGGTTGGTCTCCTGATTGAAATTCTGGGAGTGTTTAAAGACTTCCTCAATTAACAGTTTTCACCCAATCCTGGGCCTGGCCTTCACTGATGAGCATATGAACTGGCTGATATAAATTAGAGAAGTCAGGTTGGTAAGTTGGAATGACTATATTAGATTTCACAGCAATAGTGTGAACATCTTTGTTTACTTTGGGAAGGTCTTTGACCGCAGCTTACAGTTCAGCTTTAGTCCAGAGGGTATAAGATATTAAAGATTTAGCCTCTGGATCCTTGGAAAGCTTAGTTTTAAAGAAGCATGTTCTGAGGAGTTCAGAGGAAAAGGAGTGGGGAGAGTTTCAGAGAAGAGGGGAAATTTGGCCCAGGAATGTCTGGAGGGGATTGAGGGTACAGTGGAGACACAGGCAGAATATTAAAAAAAAAAAGGAGGAAGATGGTAGCAAAGGTAAAGCCTGAGACAAGCCAAGGAAGAAGCATATGAGGCTTTGAAAGCCATTTTATCTTCCTTTAATCATTTGTTTTGCTCTGTAAATCTTAAAATCTTATTTTTCAGAGAGGCAATTTTAGACTCGCAATAATGTTGGGAAGCCTCAAAATGCCAATTGAAATAAGCATTCCACTAAATTCTGGAAAATTTTAAACTACTATAGCCCGATTTGGTTTTAAGGAAATTAAATTTGGCAATTCAGAAGTTACTCAGAATGACCATTGATATTTTAAGTTGCTTTTGGCAATGTTGTCCATTTAGCTAGAAATGCCCATGAAGAAGGAGCTTGGGTTTTAAACATCAAATTGGGCAGAATCAGTGGGGGCTCAAAATGCTTAGGCAAGTGGGTTCTCATTTCCTAGTTTTTCCGCTAGAGTAGAGAACAATTTTCAAACATCTTAAACAGCTTACAGCACAAATGGTTCAACTCAGTTTGCAAGACAATCCCAGTCAATTCAAAGGAAACAGGATAAAAGAGTCAGGCTAAAGGCTTTTTCAGACAGTTTCCAGAGAATAGTCCTTTTAAAAGAATAGGCCAAAGACGAGAAACCTGGCACTGTTTTAGAGAACTCCTCTTTTCAAAGGAATGGGTCGAATGAGCCAACTTCAGAAGCCGCAGCCTCTCTTCCAAAGGGAATAGGCCAAGCTAGCCAGTTCCAATGCAATAGTCAGATACCAAAATCAGACCTAAGTGCCAAATAGATTCTAGCATACAGAACAAAGCCTTCATCAGAAAGGTGAAAACTTTGAATAGATTCTGAATAAAGCCTGGAGAGCTTCAGATGAAAAGAGGATGTGAGTTTGGATCCCATAGAAACACTCACCTTTAAACTCTACGATCAGCAGGAAAAGCAATAACAATAAGCTCCATTGTGGGCACCGTGCCTGTATGTTCACTAGCCTTAGAGTCATCAGGAGTCTTCTCTAGTCTCTGTACAGGCCACCAAAATGCTGACCTAAAACAAACTGTGAGATATTTCTCCAGCAAAGATTAATATATATGGGATCAGAAAAGAATTGCAAATTGGAGTCTGCAACCATGATAGTTCAGTTCACTCAATCATGTCTGGCTCTTTGCGACCCCATGGATTGCAGCATGCCAGGCTTCCCTGTCTTTCACTATCTCACAGCTTGCTTAGAGTCATGTCCATTGAATCGGTGATGCCATCCAACCATCTCATCCTCTGTTGTCCCCTTCTCCTTTTGCCTTCTAGTTTCCCCAGCATCAAGATCTTTTCCACTGAGTTGGATCTTTGCATCAGGTGCCCAAAGTATTGGAGCTTCAGCTTCAGCATTGGTCCTTCCAATTAATATTCAGAGTTAATTTCCTTTTAAGCCACATGCAAGTTCCCTCACAGCAAGGAAAAGAGAATGCTCCTGTAGAAAGGAAAAGGAAGTTGGGAAGGCTAGAGTAAATAAAGAGCCCATGACTTTTCTTTGGCTGAGTTCTCCCCAGGAAAGAAGTCTTCCTTTCTCCCATTAGGCTTTTCTGTAGCTACAAGTTGTGAGTCATCTCTTCTGGTCTCTCAATTGTACTTATTTGAGGCTTCTGTTTATTTGCATTTTTATACTTCCTACCAAATCAGATCATTAGGTAATGGATAACTCACATGGACTTGCTTCAGTTTTATAATGATGCATGATAATTGCTTTAATAGACATGCATTAATTGCAGGCTATGTTTCTCAGACAAGAATACTAGAGTGGGTTCTCATTTCTTCTCTAGGAGATCTTCCTGACCCAGAAATTGAACCCTGTGTCTCCTACATTGGCAGATAGATTCTTTACTACTGAGCTACCAGCGTGGCCATAGCTACATGAAATACAAAGTAAATTTGTTAATTACATTAAACCTTTGGTCTAATGCATATGCCAAATTTTGTTTATCCATAGACCAGATAATAGACACTTGAGTTCTTTCTGTTGTTTAGTTATTTGAATGATCCATGAATCACATTCTGAATAAAGGGATCAGAAAGAATTGCAATTGGAGTCTCCCAACCATGATAGCCTTAGAGTCATCAGGAGTCTTCTCTAGTCTCTGTACAGGCCACCAAAATGCTGACCTAAAACAAACTGTGAGATATTTCTCCAGCAAAGATTAATATATATGGGATCAGAAAAGAATTGCAAATTGAGTCTGCAACCATGATAGTTCAGTTCACTCAATCATGTCTGGCTCTTTGCACCCCATGGATTGCAGCATGCCAGGCTTCCCTGTCTTTCACTATCTCACAGCTTGCTTAGAGTCATGTCCATTGAATCGGTGATGCCATCCAACCATCTCATCCTCTGTTGTCCCCTTCTCCTTTTGCCTTCTAGTTTCCCCAGCATCAAGATCTTTTCCACTGAGTTGGATCTTTGCATCAGGTGCCCAAAGTATTGGAGCTTCAGCTTCAGCATTGGCCCTTTCCCAATTAATATTCAGAGTTAATTTCCTTTTAAGCCACATGCAAGTTCCCTCACAGCAAGGAAAAGAGAATGCTCCTGTAGAAAGGAAAAGGAAGTTGGGAAGGCTAGAGTAAATAAAGAGCCCATGACTTTTCTTTGGCTGAGTTCTCCCCAGGAAAGAAGTCTTCCTTTCTCCCATTAGGCTTTTCTGTAGCTACAAGTTGTGAGTCATCTCTTCTGGTCTCTCAATTGTACTTATTTGAGGCTTCTGTTTATTTGCATTTTTATACTTCCTACCAAATCAGATCATTAGGTAATGGATAACTCACATGGACTTGCTTCAGTTTTATAATGATGCATGATAATTGCTTTAATAGACATGCATTAATTGCAGGCTATGTTTCTCAGACAAGAATACTAGAGTGGGTTCTCATTTCTTCTCTAGGAGATCTTCCTGACCCAGAAATTGAACCCTGTGTCTCCTACATTGGCAGATAGATTCTTTACTACTGAGCTACCAGCGTGGCCATAGCTACATGAAATACAAAGTAAATTTGTTAATTACATTAAACCTTTGGTCTAATGCATATGCCAAATTTTGTTTATCCATAGACCAGATAATAGACACTTGAGTTCTTTCTGTTGTTTAGTTATTTTGAATGATGCCGCTATGAACATTTGTGTGGACATACATTTTCACATGTGCTACACATCTTTGTGTAAATGTGTCTTTTCATTTCACTTGGGAAAACCTGTAGGAGTAGAATTGTATCTCAATTTTTAAGACATCAACAAATTGTTTTCTAGTAGGGCACTACTTTTCCACTAGCACTGTATGAGAATCCCACTGTACCACACCTTTAGCAACATTTGGCATTTCAGTCTTTTTAACTGAAGAAATTCTAATATGTGTATATAAGTATCTAATTGTGGTTTTAATTTATATTTCCCTAATGATCAATCAAGTTGACTATTTTTTGTTAAATACTATACAGATATTTTTTCCTGTCTCTTAAATCAGATAAGGGTATGGCAACCCACTCCAATATTCTTGCCTGGAAAATCCCATGGACAGAGGATCTTCACAGGCTACAGTCAATGGGATCACAAAAGTCAGACAATACTTAGAGACTAAACCACTATCACTATCATTATTGAACTGTAAAAGTTCTTAAATTAGGTGTGGACATGAATCCTTTGTCAGATATACACTTTATGAATATTTTTCACAAGCTGTATATTGTCTGTTCATTTTCCTAATGATTTCAACAAACAAAAGGTTTTAATATTTTGAAATCATTTATCAGTTTTAAAATTTATGGTTCATGTGTTTTGTGTGTTGTCATAAAGGTTTTTTCACTTCTGTTTTGTTCTAAAGGATATGCATGTTTTGCTTTTACAGTTAGCTCTGTGATCTATCTTGAATTAAAAAAAGGGTCAAATGATGCATGATTTTAATTTTTTGCAGGCTATGTTTCTCAGACAAGAATACTAGAGTGGGTTCTCATTTCTTCTCTAGGAGATCTTCCTGACCCAGAAATTGAACCCTGTGTCTCCTACATTGGCAGATAGATTCTTTACTACTGAGCTACCAGCGTGGCCATAGCTACATGAAATACAAAGTAAATTTGTTAATTACATTAAACCTTTGGTCTAATGCATATGCCAAATTTTGTTTATCCATAGACCAGATAATAGACACTTGAGTTCTTTCTGTTGTTTAGTTATTTTGAATGATGCCGCTATGAACATTTGTGTGGACATACATTTTCACATGTGCTACACATCTTTGTGTAAATGTGTCTTTTCATTTCACTTGGGAAAACCTGTAGGAGTAGAATTGTATCTCAATTTTTAAGACATCAACAAATTGTTTTCTAGTAGGGCACTACTTTTCCACTAGCACTGTATGAGAATCCCACTGTACCACACCTTTAGCAACATTTGGCATTTCAGTCTTTTTAACTGAAGAAATTCTAATATGTGTATATAAGTATCTAATTGTGGTTTTAATTTATATTTCCCTAATGATCAATCAAGTTGACTATTTTTTGTTAAATACTATACAGATATTTTTTCCTGTCTCTTAAATCAGATAAGGGTATGGCAACCCACTCCAATATTCTTGCCTGGAAAATCCCATGGACAGAGGATCTTCACAGGCTACAGTCAATGGGATCACAAAAGTCAGACAATACTTAGAGACTAAACCACTATCACTATCATTATTGAACTGTAAAAGTTCTTAAATTAGGTGTGGACATGAATCCTTTGTCAGATATACACTTTATGAATATTTTTCACAAGCTGTATATTGTCTGTTCATTTTCCTAATGATTTCAACAAACAAAAGGTTTTAATATTTTGAAATCATTTATCAGTTTTAAAATTTATGGTTCATGTGTTTTGTGTGTTGTCATAAAGGTTTTTTCACTTCTGTTTTGTTCTAAAGGATATGCATGTTTTGCTTTTACAGTTAGCTCTGTGATCTATCTTGAATTAAAACAAGTATTAACAGTATTTGAAGATTCTGAATATTATCTCTCATAATATTATATATTAATTAATCTTTAATGTATGTCTGATTGTAGTCATGTTTTCCATTGTTTCTCTATAAAAACATTTATAGGACTTCCCTGGTTGACTCAGATGGTGAAGAATCTACATGTAATTTGGGGGACCCAGTTTTGATCTGTGGGTCTGGAAAATTCCCTGGAGAAGGGAATGACTATCCACTCCAGTATTCTTGCCTAGGAAGTTTAACAGACATAGGAGCCTGGCAATCTACATATCCCCAACATTTATGTTTCCATATTCCTTTTTATTATTACCTACAAAATTTAGCTATATTTTTTAGTCATCAGGTTTTTTGGGGGGGGAGTCGGAGAGGGAGAGGGGCAGGCAGGCCACTTCTATTGGTCTTTCATTTATCTATTTTCATCCATCTTTGTTCTTTGGCCCATGTGGGCCTCCCATCGCGGTGGCCTCTGTTGTCGCAGAGCACCGGCTCTGGGCGCATGCGCTCCAGAGCTCCAGCTGGGTAATTGGACACATCGGTCCAGCCGCTCCGCGACACGTGGGATCTTCCCAGGCCAGGGATCAAACCGGTGCCCCTTGCACTGCAAGGTGGTGTCCTTACCCACTGGACCACCAGGGAAGCCCAGTCATCAGGTTTTGAGTGATAAGTGTTTTCTGGACAGTGCGTGAATTATTAATTGATAAATTGAATTTGACTGCATAGTGCCTCATTAAATTCTTTTATGTCTGTTTTGATTTGAAAATTAAAATCTTGTGCCCTGAATATTTTTTAAATTATCCGGGGGTTTTGATCTTCAAAATTTTGGACATTATTCTTCAAAGATTTTGTCAAAATGTACTTATTTTTTTAGTTATTTACCTGTTACCAGAGTGAAATAAATTATCTAAAGAAATGTCAAAAGATCAAGGGGAGTCTGAACATTTAGAGTTAGAATGTGAAATCTCTTTTATGTGCCATAGAGAATATCCCTTTGTTAAGATACTGATTAAAATAACAACAGAATATCCACAGGTTATTTTATCACTCTTTCCTTTTTCCTAATGTTCAGGACACTTTCAGGAATTCCATGGGCAAGAAACCTTTTCTGTAATTATTAAAGTTTCTAAAGCATACTTGAAAATACTAGAGAGCATTGATGCTATTAAACAACTAAAGTAAAAATATATTCTTTCTAGCATCACTTTAATGCCTGAAGAAAGAGAAAACATTGGAAAAAAATCAAGTAAAATCATAATCTCTCTCTTGTCTTCCACCCTCTGCCTTTCTCATCATTTCAATTTAAGAAATTCGTTCTCCTGCTGGTTGTAATGCAAATGAATTTCAGTGTCATCCTGATGGAAATTGCATCCCTGATTTGTGGCGCTGTGATGGGGAAAAAGATTGTGAAGATGGTAGTGATGAAAAAGGCTGCAATGGTACCTTAAGAATGTGTGACCACAAAACCAAGTTTTCCTGCCAAGTACAGGTAAGCGATTCATTTTTTTTCTATTTTCATCCATCTTTGTTCTTTGGCCCATGTGGGCCTCCCATCGCGGTGGCCTCTGTTGTCGCAGAGCACCGGCTCTGGGCGCATGCGCTCCAGAGCTCCAGCTGGGTAATTGGACACATCGGTCCAGCCGCTCCGCGACACGTGGGATCTTCCCAGGCCAGGGATCAAACCGGTGCCCCTTGCACTGCAAGGTGGTGTCCTTACCCACTGGACCACCAGGGAAGCCCAGTCATCAGGTTTTGAGTGATAAGTGTTTTCTGGACAGTGCGTGAATTATTAATTGATAAATTGAATTTGACTGCATAGTGCCTCATTAAATTCTTTTATGTCTGTTTTGATTTGAAAATTAAAATCTTGTGCCCTGAATATTTTTTAAATTATCCGGGGGTTTTGATCTTCAAAATTTTGGACATTATTCTTCAAAGATTTTGTCAAAATGTACTTATTTTTTTAGTTATTTACCTGTTACCAGAGTGAAATAAATTATCTAAAGAAATGTCAAAAGATCAAGGGGAGTCTGAACATTTAGAGTTAGAATGTGAAATCTCTTTTATGTGCCATAGAGAATATCCCTTTGTTAAGATACTGATTAAAATAACAACAGAATATCCACAGGTTATTTTATCACTCTTTCCTTTTTCCTAATGTTCAGGACACTTTCAGGAATTCCATGGGCAAGAAACCTTTTCTGTAATTATTAAAGTTTCTAAAGCATACTTGAAAATACTAGAGAGCATTGATGCTATTAAACAACTAAAGTAAAAATATATTCTTTCTAGCATCACTTTAATGCCTGAAGAAAGAGAAAACATTGGAAAAAAATCAAGTAAAATCATAATCTCTCTCTTGTCTTCCACCCTCTGCCTTTCTCATCATTTCAATTTAAGAAATTCGTTCTCCTGCTGGTTGTAATGCAAATGAATTTCAGTGTCATCCTGATGGAAATTGCATCCCTGATTTGTGGCGCTGTGATGGGGAAAAAGATTGTGAAGATGGTAGTGATGAAAAAGGCTGCAATGGTACCTTAAGAATGTGTGACCACAAAACCAAGTTTTCCTGCCGAAGTACAGGTAAGCGAAACACTGGATTCAACTTCTGCCTTGGGCTTGCTTCCTTGACATAGGCTGATTTGAGGCTCTTCTCAATCTATATCTTACCTTTATATATATATATATATATATATATATGTATATGTATATGTATGTGTGTGTATATATATGTACCCCTTTCTAATAGGTTTGCTTACATTCTATCTCAGGGATCTCAGTCCACTCACCTGAGCAGCTGAGATGCTCATTTCAGTGAGTGAAAGTTGCTCAGTTGTGTCTGACTCTTTGCAACCCCATGAACTGTAGCCTGCCAGGCTCTTCTGTCCGTTGGTTTCTTCAAGCAAGAATACTGGAATGGGTTGCCATTTCCATGTATACATGGCAGTAATGATAGCTAACATTCTTTGAGAATTGTCTGTGAACTTGGTACAGTGCTAAGAATGTCCTCAGTATGAACTTATTTAATCATTCTGATTCATAATGAGAAAACTGATGCCCAGAGAAATTTTAGTGTGCTCAAGTCAAAAAGTCAAAAGAAGTCTTAACTTGCTGGCTCACAGAACCAGCATAGAAGAATTACGACTTGAAACCAGGCAATCTGAGTTTCCCTGGTGGCTCAAACTAAAAAAAATCTTCCTGGAATGCAGAAGACCCTGGTTCCATCCCTGGGTCAATAAGTTCCCTTGAGAAGGAATGAATACCCATTCCAGTATTTTTGCCTGGAGAATGCGATGGACAGACGATATTGGTGGACTACAGACCATGGAGTCACAAAAGTCTGGCACAAATAACACTAATCTGAATTCAGACTCTGGAATTTCACAGTCCAAAAAGAAATATGTCTAAACCTAAACGGCATTCCTTTAGTTATAAATTTAAAGAAAATGACTTTAAACGAGTTATAGGAAAAAATCAAGTAAAATCATAATCTCTCTCTTGTCTTCCACCCTCTGCCTTTCTCATCATTTCAATTTAAGAAATTCGTTCTCCTGCTGGTTGTAATGCAAATGAATTTCAGTGTCATCCTGATGGAAATTGCATCCCTGATTTGTGGCGCTGTGATGGGGAAAAAGATTGTGAAGATGGTAGTGATGAAAAAGGCTGCAATGGTACCTTAAGAATGTGTGACCACAAAACCAAGTTTTCCTGCCGAAGTACAGGTAAGCGAAACACTGGATTCAACTTCTGCCTTGGGCTTGCTTCCTTGACATAGGCTGATTTGAGGCTCTTCTCAATCTATATCTTACCTTTATATATATATATATATATATATATATATATATATATATATATATATGTATATGTATATGTATGTGTGTGTATATATATGTACCCCTTTCTAATAGGTTTGCTTACATTCTATCTCAGGGATCTCAGTCCACTCACCTGAGCAGCTGAGATGCTCATTTCAGTGAGTGAAAGTTGCTCAGTTGTGTCTGACTCTTTGCAACCCCATGAACTGTAGCCTGCCAGGCTCTTCTGTCCGTTGGTTTCTTCAAGCAAGAATACTGGAATGGGTTGCCATTTCCATGTATACATGGCAGTAATGATAGCTAACATTCTTTGAGAATTGTCTGTGAACTTGGTACAGTGCTAAGAATGTCCTCAGTATGAACTTATTTAATCATTCTGATTCATAATGAGAAAACTGATGCCCAGAGAAATTTTTAGTGTGCTCAAGTCAAAAAGTCAAAAGAAGTCTTAACTTGCTGGCTCACAGAACCAGCATAGAAGAATTACGACTTGAAACCAGGCAATCTGAGTTTCCCTGGTGGCTCAAACTAAAAAAAATCTTCCTGGAATGCAGAAGACCCTGGTTCCATCCCTGGGTCAATAAGTTCCCCTTGAGAAGGGAATGAATACCCATTCCAGTATTTTTGCCTGGAGAATTCCATGGACAGAAGATATTGGTGGACTACAGACCATGGAGTCACAAAAGTCTGGCACAAATAACACTAATCTGAATTCAGACTCTGGAATTTCACAGTCCAAAAAGAAATATGTCTAAACCTAAACGGCATTCTCTTTTATGTAGATAAATCCTCACCTGTAAAATTTAAAGAAAATGACTTTAAAAAGGCGATGTTATATGCATTTATTTTCAACTAGTTTTCTAAATTTTACTGTGCTGTTGTTAGACTCCATTAAAATGAAAGTGATGACTGTCATTCAAACCTTTGATTTGTTTTGAGAGTCACTGGGGTTATTACTTATTTATCAGTTACTCTGTTATGATATTTCCATGTTGTTCTTCTCCATACAGTGGGTGCTACCTAACATGAAAAATGTAGCCTTTTTATTTCTTTCTCTATACCAGATGATAATGAGTTGAAAGTTTAGGGAATTAACTATTGTGATATAATTTATGAAATAATAGATATCATTATCCAAATAACCTATGGAAAGACTTTTCTGTACATTTTAAGATATATCCTGAAGATATATCTCTGGGAGTAGTTTTTAATGTGAAATTGCTTCTAAATTGCTTAATCATGGGTTTTTAGTGATTTGTTTTGCTCTCTATCAAACTTTTCAAATCAAAGTTAGAAATTAAAAATTGTCACAGCTGTGAGCAAGCAGACACTGTAGAAACCACATGGCCCATGGGCATTTAAAGATATAACAAAGAATTGTGTTTCTTTTCTTAAACATACCTTCTGGCTATAATGAAGCATTCGAACAATAAATAACTATGAGCTAATGTTGGCATTGGTGAGGAGCTTCTATTTGCACATGATTATTTTTCTAACTTTTTTTAGTTGGAGGATAATTCCTTTATAAGGTTGTGTTGGTTTCTGCTGTACAACAACATGAATCAACCATAAAGGTACATATATCCTTTCCCTTGTGAGCCTCCCTCCTGCTCCCTGTAATCCCACCCCTGTGATGGGTCATCACAGAGATCCAAACTGAGCTCCATGTGTTACATTGTTAAAGGTCAAGTGGCTCTTTTCAATTGTTGTATAAAGATTGTTTAGTTTGGGGCTGGTTGAGTATTTTTGCCTGGAGAATTCCATGGACAGAAGATATTGGTGGACTAAAGACCATGGAGTCACAAAAGTCTGGCACAAATAACACTAATCTGAATTCAGACTCTGGAATTTCACAGTCCAAAAAGAAATATGTCTAAACCTAAACGGCATTCTCTTTTATGTAGATAAATCCTCACCTGTAAAATTTAAAGAAAATGACTTTAAAAAGGCGATGTTATATGCATTTATTTTCAACTAGTTTTCTAAATTTTACTGTGCTGTTGTTAGACTCCATTAAAATGAAAGTGATGACTGTCATTCAAACCTTTGATTTGTTTTGAGAGTCACTGGGGTTATTACTTATTTATCAGTTACTCTGTTATGATATTTCCATGTTGTTCTTCTCCATACAGTGGGTGCTACCTAACATGAAAAAATAGCCTCTTTATTTCTTTCTCTATACCAGATGATAATGAGTTGAAAGTTTAGGGAATTAACTATTGTGATATAATTTATGAAATAATAGATATCATTATCCAAATAACCTATGGAAAGACTTTTCTGTACATTTTAAGATATATCCTGAAGATATATCTCTGGGAGTAGTTTTTAATGTGAAATTGCTTCTAAATTGCTTAATCATGGGTTTTTAGTGATTTGTTTTGCTCTCTATCAAACTTTTCAAATCAAAGTTAGAAATTAAAAATTGTCACAGCTGTGAGCAAGCAGACACTGTAGAAACCACATGGCCCATGGGCATTTAAAGATATAACAAAGAATTGTGTTTCTTTTCTTAAACATACCTTCTGGCTATAATGAAGCATTCGAACAATAAATAACTATGAGCTAATGTTGGCATTGGTGAGGAGCTTC
Organism: Tragulus kanchil; assembly: GCA_022376925.1. Taxonomy (NCBI): domain Eukaryota; kingdom Metazoa; phylum Chordata; class Mammalia; order Artiodactyla; family Tragulidae; genus Tragulus; species Tragulus kanchil. Next base: position 39,153,219 of record JAIOJX010000026.1, read on the forward strand.
TATTTGCACATGATTATTTTTCTAACTTTTTTTAGTTGGAGGATAATTCCTTTATAAGGTTGTGTTGGTTTCTGCTGTACAACAACATGAATCAACCATAAAGGTACATATATCCTTTCCCTTGTGAGCCTCCCTCCTGCTCCCTGTAATCCCACCCCTGTGATGGGTCATCACAGAGATCCAAACTGAGCTCCATGTGTTACATTGTTAAAGGTCAAGTGGCTCTTTTCAATTGTTGTATAAAGATTGTTTAGTTTGGGGCTGTTGACTGAAACAGTGGGGCTTTGAGTTTATAAATTATCTTTTTGGAACATTTTTTATTAATTATTAATTAGTCAATCATGATTGACTAACTTAATAAGTGAGTTTTTATTTAACAGGCTAATTATGATGCCCAAGAACCAATTATTTGACTCAGGCTAACATTATTCTAATTATTTATACTGTAAATACTTTCTCATGTTACTTCTGACATTTGCTTGATTGGGCTAATGCTGAAATATATCAGATAACAGTCTTTGACAGGTATGAGTAAGCAACTGGAAAGGCTCTAAGAAAACAAAATATAAATTTACTTAGAAGATTCTGTACTTAGAGTAACTGAATATCAAGATTTAGCAAATTTAAGAGTTAAAAAAAAAAAAAACATAAAACCAGCCTGAAATGCCCTTATAAGGAAATTATACATGCATTCATAATAAAGAAAAATTATAAACACCTTTGTAATAAAGTGATTTTTAAAAGCTGTATGTTAGTAAGAACTGGTTTGAAGTATGACAGAAAATATTGAGAGAAAAAATATGAATAACAAATAATACAGTTAAGTGTGGTTATTAGGAAATTTCAAGTGATTGTTATTTATCTTATATGTGTGTGTTCATATTTTACAATGAACTCTTATGAAACAGATTTTTCTGAATATCATTCAACTAAAAAATAAATCTGAGCTATGTTGAGGATGGCTGTTGTGGAAAGGAAAAAGTCTTTTCCTCTATCCCCAGAGAAGGGCTAAGACAAAGGAAGAGTACTTCTGAGTTATAGAGATGGCAAATTGTGGAAAGGTTCTTTATGGGAAAGTTAAAGGAAGGGATAGACTAGTTAATAACATTTATGTATTGCATCTTCTTTATCTCTTCCTCTGTTGCCAGACATTTAGGTTGCTCCATGTCTTGGCTAGGTTGGTGAGGAGCTTCTATTTGCACATGATTATTTTCTAACTTTTTAGTTGGAGGATAATTCCTTTATAAGGTTGTGTTGGTTTCTGCTGTACAACAACATGAATCAACCATAAAGGTACATATATCCTTTCCTTGTGAGCCTCCCTCCTGCTCCCTGTAATCCCACCCCTGTGATGGGTCATCACAGAGATCCAAACTGAGCTCCATGTGTTACATTGTTAAAGGTCAAGTGGCTCTTTTCAATTGTTGTATAAAGATTGTTTAGTTTGGGGCTGTTGACTGAAACAGTGGGGCTTTGAGTTTATAAATTATCTTTTTGGAACATTTTTTATTAATTATTAATTAGTCAATCATGATTGACTAACTTAATAAGTGAGTTTTTATTTAACAGGCTAATTATGATGCCCAAGAACCAATTATTTGACTCAGGCTAACATTATTCTAATTATTTATACTGTAAATACTTTCTCATGTTACTTCTGACATTTGCTTGATTGGGCTAATGCTGAAATATATCAGATAACAGTCTTTGACAGGTATGAGTAAGCAACTGGAAAGGCTCTAAGAAAACAAAATATAAATTTACTTAGAAGATTCTGTACTTAGAGTAACTGAATATCAAGATTTAGCAAATTTAAGAGTTAAAAAAAAAAAAAAACATAAAACCAGCCTGAAATGCCCTTATAAGGAAATTATACATGCATTCATAATAAAGAAAAATTATAAACACCTTTGTAATAAAGTGATTTTTAAAAGCTGTATGTTAGTAAGAACTGGTTTGAAGTATGACAGAAAATATTGAGAGAAAAAATATGAATAACAAATAATACAGTTAAGTGTGGTTATTAGGAAATTTCAAGTGATTGTTATTTATCTTATATGTGTGTGTTCATATTTTACAATGAACTCTTATGAAACAGATTTTTCTGAATATCATTCAACTAAAAAATAAATCTGAGCTATGTTGAGGATGGCTGTTGTGGAAAGGAAAAAGTCTTTTCCTCTATCCCCAGAGAAGGGCTAAGACAAAGGAAGAGTACTTCTGAGTTATAGAGATGGCAAATTGTGGAAAGGTTCTTTATGGGAAAGTTAAAGGAAGGGATAGACTAGTTAATAACATTTATGTATTGCATCTTCTTTATCTCTTCCTCTGTTGCCAGACATTTAGGTTGCTCCATGTCTTGGCTATTGTAAGTAGTGCTATGATGAATACTGCAGTGGATCTGTCATCTGTGGATATATGCCCAGGAGTGGGATTGCTGGATCATATGGTGGCTATGCTTTTAGTTTTTTTTTAAGGAATTTCCATACTATTCTCCATAGTGGCTAACCCAGCTTACATTCCCACCAACAATGTAAGCAGTTTCCTTTTCTCCACACCCTCTCCAGCATTTATTGTTTGTAATTTTTTTTTTTTTTACAGAATGATGTCCATTCTGACTGATGAGAGATGATAGATTGTTTTGATTTGCATTTATTTAGTACTTAGTGATGCTGAGCATCTTTTCATGTGTTTGTTGGCTACCTGTATGTCTTCTTTGGGGAAATGTCTATGTAGATTTTCCATTCATTTTATCAGGTGTTTTTTTTTTTCTTTTTCCTTGATATTGAGCTGTATAAGTTGTGTATTTTGGAGATTAATTCATTGTTGGTTGCTTCATGAGGGCTGTCTTTATTTTGTTCATAGTTTTCTTCGCTATAAAAAACCTTTTTAAGTTTAATTAGGTCCCATTTGTTTAGTTTTTGTTTTCATTACTCTGAGTGTGTGTGCATGCTTCATCTATTTCTAACTCCTTACGACCCCACAGACTATAGCCTGCCAGACTCCTCTGTCCATGGGATTTTCCAGGCAAAATTACTGGAGTGGGTTAGCATTTCCTCCTCCAGGGGATCTTTCCAACCCAGGTATTGAACCTGTGTCTCCTGTATTGACATGAGGATTCTGTGCTATCTGAGCCACCATGTATATGTGTAACTGATTCACTTTCCTATACAGTAGAAATTAACCCAGCATTGTGAAGCAACTATACTTCAGTAAATTAAGACAATAAATAAATACATAAGATCTGAGCTAAGGATTTGGCTGTTGGGGGGGAAAGGAAAAGTCTTTTCCTCTATCCCCAGAGAAGGGCTAAGACAAAGGAAGAGTACTTCTGAGTTATAGAGATGGCAAATTGTGGAAAGGTTCTTTATGGGAAAGTTAAAGGAAGGGATAGACTAGTTAATAACATTTATGTATTGCATCTTCTTTATCTCTTCCTCTGTTGCCAGACATTTAGGTTGCTCCATGTCTTGGCTATTGTAAGTAGTGCTATGATGAATACTGCAGTGGATCTGTCATCTGTGGATATATGCCCAGGAGTGGGATTGCTGGATCATATGGTGGCTATGCTTTTAGTTTTTTGAAGAATCTCCATACTATTCTCCATAGTGGCTAACCCAGCTTACATTCCCACCAACAATGTAAGCAGTTTCCTTTTCTCCACACCCTCTCCAGCATTTATTGTTTGTAATTTTTTTTTTTTTTACAGAATGATGTCCATTCTGACTGATGAGAGATGATAGATTGTTTTGATTTGCATTTATTTAATACTTAGTGATGCTGAGCATCTTTTCATGTGTTTGTTGGCTACCTGTATGTCTTCTTTGGGGAAATGTCTATGTAGATCTTCCATTCATTTTATCAGGTGTTTTTTTTTTTTTCTTTTTCCTTGATATTGAGCTGTATAAGTTGTGTATTTTGGAGATTAATCCATTGTTGGTTGCTTCATGAGGGCTGTCTTATTTTGTTCATAGTTTTCTTCGCTATAAAAAACCTTTTTAAGTTTAATTAGGTCCCATTTGTTTAGTTTTTGTTTTCATTACTCTGAGTGTGTGTGCATGCTTCATCTATTTCTAACTCCTTACGACCCCACAGACTATAGCCTGCCAGACTCCTCTGTCCATGGGATTTTCCAGGCAAAATTACTGGAGTGGGTTAGCATTTCCTCCTCCAGGGGATCTTTCCAACCCAGGTATTGAACCTGTGTCTCCTGTATTGACATGAGGATTCTGTGCTATCTGAGCCACCATGTATATGTGTAACTGATTCACTTTCCTATACAGTAGAAATTAACCCAGCATTGTGAAGCAACTATACTTCAGTAAATTAAGACAATAAATAAATACATAAGATCTGTGTAAGTTCATCTAGATATTGACTTTTTATTATCCTCATAACCTCAACCCTCCCTAGAAAAGTGTTTTGTGGCAGTCCTCATTTCTAAAACATTTATATGGGAAATGTGATATAACATGGTGACTACAGTTGTTAACACTGAATTGTTAACTGAAATTTACTATGAGAAAGTAGCTTAAGTGTTCTCACAGTATGTGAATGTAGAAGGAAGAAAGGAAGGGCAAGTTGAAAGATAGTAATTAGACCATTGATCTGCTTCTAATATAATCTCTGACTTACATATAGTAAACTGAAATTTGTTATACTACTTGAGAAATAATAATTGGCAATTAAATGATGAATATTTATGAGTATTGCAGATATTAAACTGAACCAAAAGCATACGTGAATATAAGCATTGGATTAAGAATATGTATGCATCTATAATCATTTTGATATTTTAAGATTTAATTAAATTCTCAACTTTATGAGTTAATTAAAAAGCCTTTATACTTTTCAAGATGTTGAATTCAGAGTTCATATTTATACTTTAAAAATTTTGAAATGCTAGCTTGATTAAAATTTTCAGGGCATATTTGGTGGTTATGATGGTTTTTCATTTATATATAAATTACTATCAGGGCAAAATGTAAGCATATTAATGTTTCTTTATTTCTAATACAATGCAACTGCTGTCATTTAAAAGTTTCTAATCTCAAAAGATCTATTTTTGGCAAATTTAATTAGGTCCCATTTGTTTAGTTTTTGTTTTCATTACTCTGAGTGTGTGTGCATGCTTCATCTATTTCTAACTCCTTACGACCCCACAGACTATAGCCTGCCAGACTCCTCTGTCCATGGGATTTTCCAGGCAAAATTACTGGAGTGGGTTAGCATTTCCTCCTCCAGGGGATCTTTCCAACCCAGGTATTGAACCTGTGTCTCCTGTATTGACATGAGGATTCTGTGCTATCTGAGCCACCATGTATATGTGTAACTGATTCACTTTCCTATACAGTAGAAATTAACCCAGCATTGTGAAGCAACTATACTTCAGTAAATTAAGACAATAAATAAATACATAAGATCTGTGTAAGTTCATCTAGATATTGACTTTTTATTATCCTCATAACCTCAACCCTCCCTAGAAAAGTGTTTTGTGGCAGTCCTCATTTCTAAAACATTTATATGGGAAATGTGATATAACATGGTGACTACAGTTGTTAACACTGAATTGTTAACTGAAATTTACTATGAGAAAGTAGCTTAAGTGTTCTCACAGTATGTGAATGTAGAAGGAAGAAAGGAAGGGCAAGTTGAAAGATAGTAATTAGACCATTGATCTGCTTCTAATATAATCTCTGACTTACATATAGTAAACTGAAATTTGTTATACTACTTGAGAAATAATAATTGGCAATTAAATGATGAATATTTATGAGTATTGCAGATATTAAACTGAACCAAAAGCATACGTGAATATAAGCATTGGATTAAGAATATGTATGCATCTATAATCATTTTGATATTTTAAGATTTAATTAAATTCTCAACTTTATGAGTTAATTAAAAAGCCTTTATACTTTTCAAGATGTTGAATTCAGAGTTCATATTTATACTTTAAAAATTTTGAAATGCTAGCTTGATTAAAATTTTCAGGGCATATTTGGTGGTTATGATGGTTTTTCATTTATATATAAATTACTATCAGGGCAAAAATGTAAGCATATTAATGTTTCTTTATTCTAATAAAGAAGAGAAGAGGCAAATTAAAGTACAATGCAACTGCTGTCATTTAAAAGTTTCTAATCTCAAAAGATCTATTTTTGGCCTAGAATTACACTCTCCTGCATCTGGTCTGTCACATTTCAGACTTAACAAATTGCAGTAAGAAATGATCCTTGAACAAAAGGGGTTTGAACTATATCCTCTTACGTGCAAATTTTTAAAAATAAATATATTGGAAACATTTTTTGGAGATTTACAGCAATTTGGAAAAAAACAAACAAACAAAAACCTCATGTGGGAACCACATAACCAAAAAATATTGAGAAAATTAAGTGGAAAACATGTTATGAATGCATATAATATATGCAGATACTATCTTATTTTACAATTACTACCATAGAATTTACAAAATTACAAAATAAAAACTTAAAATTTATCAAAACTAAAAAAAACACTTAACAGATCAGACATGGTGGTCTGTAGAAGTCAACAGAAGTACAAACAAATGTAAAGATGCAGTATTAAATCACAACTGCAAACAATTAACTGTAGTACTCAGTGTATTAATTTTGTAGCTATGTCCTTTTGTATTTCAGTGAGCTCAGTGTTGCTAGTATCTGCTTAAAAAAACCACATGACGGGCTTCCCTGGTGGTACAATGGGTAAGGACACCACCTTGCCGTGCAAGGGGCGCAGGTTCGATCCCTGGCCTGGGATGATCCCACCTGCCGCAGAGCGGCTGGACCATTGTGTCCAATTACCGAGAGGAAGCTCTGGGGCACGTGCGCCTGGAGCTGGTGCTCTGCAACAACAGAGGCCACTGCCATGGGAGGCCCACACGGGCCGAAGAACAAAGATGGATGGAAATAGATAAATGAAAGACCAATAGAAGTGGCCTGCCCGCCCCCCTCCCTCCCTAACCCGCCCCCCCCCAATAAAAACCACATGACACTAATCATCTCATCACGACTTTGTCTCTCCCCTAAATTGCATATTGCAAGAAAAAGTAATCTCTTGTGGTTCCTTAATATTTTTATTGTGTTTAATTCAGTGTCATAAACCTTGAATAACACCATGGGACCTATACAAAGTGCCACTGGTGAGGCTGGAAGTATTCCTAAAAAGCCGAGAAAAGTAGTGACATTATAAGAAAATGCTGAATTACTTGCTATGTACTGTAGATTGAGATCTGCAGCTGAAATTGCCCACCGTTTTAAGATAATGAATCCATCATAAGGACCTCTGTAAAAAAAAAAAGAAAGAAAGAAAGAAAAGGAAATTTGTGAAGCCATTGCTACACCTGTACCAGTGGTTACAAAAACCTTGCACTTTCTCTGAATTATCTTTTCATCTTGTATTGAAAATGCAGCTTTCATGTGACTGCAGCATAGCTATAAGAACGGCATGCCTGATGACTCACGTGATTTGAAAACAAGTAAATCATTATATGACAACTTAAAGCAAAAGGATAGTGAAGGATCTGACACTAGAGAATTTTATGCCAGCAAAGGATGGTTTGATAATGTTAGAAAGAAGTTTGGCTTGTCAAGATAACAGGAGAAACAGCTTGTGCCCACCAAGAGAGGATAGATGACTTCCAGATGCCATTAAGGAAATCACTGAGGAGAAAAAAATGTCTTTCTGAACAGTTTCTTAATTCAGACCAAAGTGTCCTACTTTGGGGCAAAAAAATGCCACAAAGGACATTTATTAATATGGAAGAGAAGGGAGAACCAAGATTTAGATCAGGAAAGGAGAGGCTAACTTTACTGGCTTGTGCAAATACAGTTGGGTTTATGATCAGAACTGCCCTTATCTATAAAGTTGCTAACCTGAGTCTTGAAAGGAAAGATAAATACTGGCTGTCAATTTTCTGGTTATACAACAAGAAAGCTTGGACAAGGAGATATCTCTCCTAGCGTGATTTAATCAATGTTTTGTTCCTGATGTCGGGAAGTTTCTTGCCAATAAGAGACTGATTTTTAAAGTTCTTTTGATATTGGACAATATCCCTGGCCACCCAGAACCCCATGAGTTCAACAATGAATGTTTCAAAGTGGTATATTTTTCCAAACAGTATGTCTATAATTGAGCATCTAGATCAGGGATTCATAAGAAGTTTTAAGGCTTATTACACAGGGTACTCTCTGAAAAGGGTTGTCAATGGTATGGAAGAAAACCTCATTAGAGAGAACATCATGAAAATCTGGAAGGGTTATACTATTAAAGATGCCATCATTATTACAGAAAAAAAGCAAACAGAACTCTGAAAGCCATCAAATTTGAAAGAGTGAATTCCTGCTGAGGAAAAAGTGTGGAGATGTTGTGAGTGACTTCACAGGGTTTATAAGATAACACATCAGAGAAATTATGAAAGAGACTGTGGATATGGCAGAAAAGGTGGAATGTGGGGAAGTGAAGGCTTTTAGCATATGGATCTTGGAGAAATTCAAGAGCTAACAGGTACCACACCAGAGGAATTGACGAAGTATAATTTGTGGTAATGAATGCTGCTGAACTAGTTCCAAAAGATAATAGAAGTGCCAGGAAACAAACTAACATTAGACAATTTGGCAGAAGGGTTATACTTATTCAAGATGTTTTTGACTTCTGTTATGGCATGAACCCTTCTACGATATAGGCATGGAAACTAAGGCAAATTGTAGAAGAAGAATTGGTACCATACAGGAACATTTTTAGAGAAATGAAAGAGCACAAAAGTCAGAGAAAATCACTGAGGAGAAAAAAATGTCTTTCTGAACAGTTTCTTAATTCAGACCAAAGTGTCCTACTTTGGGGCAAAAAAATGCCACAAAGGACATTTATTAATATGGAAGAGAAGGAGAACCAAGATTTAGATCAGGAAAGGAGAGGCTAACTTTACTGGCTTGTGCAAATACAGTTGGGTTTATGATCAGAACTGCCCTTATCTATAAAGTTGCTAACCTGAGTCTTGAAAGGAAAGATAAATACTGGCTGTCAATTTTCTGGTTATACAACAAGAAAGCTTGGACAAGGAGATATCTCTCCTAGCGTGATTTAATCAATGTTTTGTTCCTGATGTCGGGAAGTTTCTTGCCAATAAGAGACTGATTTTTAAAGTTCTTTTGATATTGGACAATATCCCTGGCCACCCAGAACCCCATGAGTTCAACAATGAATGTTTCAAAGTGGTATATTTTTCCAAACAGTATGTCTATAATTGAGCATCTAGATCAGGGATTCATAAGAAGTTTTAAGGCTTATTACACAGGGTACTCTCTGAAAAGGGTTGTCAATGGTATGGAAGAAAACCTCATTAGAGAGAACATCATGAAAATCTGGAAGGGTTATACTATTAAAGATGCCATCATTATTACAGAAAAAAAGCAAACAGAACTCTGAAAGCCATCAAATTTGAAAGAGTGAATTCCTGCTGAGGAAAAAGTGTGGAGATGTTGTGAGTGACTTCACAGGGTTTATAAGATAACACATCAGAGAAATTATGAAAGAGACTGTGGATATGGCAGAAAAGGTGGAATGTGGGGAAGTGAAGGCTTTTAGCATATGGATCTTGGAGAAATTCAAGAGCTAACAGGTACCACACCAGAGGAATTGACGAAGTATAATTTGTGGTAATGAATGCTGCTGAACTAGTTCCAAAAGATAATAGAAGTGCCAGGAAACAAACTAACATTAGACAATTTGGCAGAAGGGTTATACTTATTCAAGATGTTTTTGACTTCTGTTATGGCATGAACCCTTCTACGATATAGGCATGGAAACTAAGGCAAATTGTAGAAGAAGAATTGGTACCATACAGGAACATTTTTAGAGAAATGAAAGAGCACAAAAGTCAGAGAAAAATGACACGATATTTCTGTAAAGTTACACCAAGTGGACCTGACTCACTTACCTCCCCTTCCACCTCCTCCACCTTGAGACAGCAAGGCCAACTCCTTCTTTTCCTCTTCCTCAGCCAATTCAACATGACATAAATGAAGATGTTTTTGATGGTCTATTTCCACTCAGTAAATAATCATCATGCCATACTTTTAATGAACTTATCTGTTGTGCATGTGTATGTCTTCATATAAAAAACCTAATAACTGCACAGCAAGAATTGAATGGGAAGTTTTTATGTCATTGTCACCGTGTAACTATTCATTATGTAGAACATTGTGTTGTAAGACTTGTATTGTAGTGGATAGCCTATCCTAAAATAAACATAAAGTGAGTGTAATACAAAATTAATAATGTGGTAGTTTTTCCTATGGTTTTCCTATGGTTTTAAAACATTGCTTTCAAAGAATCACATTACTATACAGGATGTCCCTTTCTGGAGAAGGAAATGGCAACCCATTCCAGTATTCTTGCCTGGAAAGAAACCTCAATGCATGGAGAAATCTGGCAAACTACAGTCCATGGGGTCTCAAATGTATATATATATATACATATATACACATATATATATATGGCTTCCCTGATTGTTCAGTGTTGAGGAATCTGTCTGCTGTGCAGGAAACCTGGGTTCCATCCCTGGGTTGCGAAGATCCCCTCTGGAGGAGGGTATGGCAACCCACTCTGGGCAGTATTCTTGCCTGGAGAAAGACGGAAGACCCTGGCAGGCTGCAGTCCATGGGATCACACAGAGTCGAACACAACTGAAGTGACTAAGCAGCAGCATGTCTCTTTTTCACATAACTGGAGAAAACATTTATCAGTCTATCTTCACAGGTTTTGGGGGTTTTTCTTTTGTAATGTAGCAATGTTTTCAATGCTATAATCTGAATATGACTATAATACAGTATGACACAAAAAGTTATAACAATTCATCCGTTACTGTATATCTAGGATACCACAAAGCAATCATATAGCTGCTTCTTTATTATCAATGTATGAATTGTTATACCTGTTATACCTGTAAATAAATATGAATCTTATTCACATTTTCTTTTCAGTTTTGATGTTGAGTGTTAATGTGCACATATGCACTGTTGTGTGTCGTGTCTGACTCTTTGCAAACCCTATGGACTGCAGCCCACCGGGCTCCTCTGTCCATGGGATTCTCCAGGCAAGCATACTGAAGTGGGTTACCATGCCCTCCCCCAGGGGATCTTCTCAGTCCAGGGATCAAATCTGCATTTCTTGTATCTCCTGCATTGGCAAGCATGTTCTTTATCTAGTCATATATACAAAATCTACAGCAGTTTGTATCATATGTGACAACATTGATATAGGCACTGACAGATGATTCATCTTGTGAATAAATAACATAATCTTATGGTATTGATAAGGTACACTACAGTAAATATATGTTCTCTTCCCTATGGTTTTCCTTAATAACATTTTCCTTTATCTAGCTTACTGATATTAAAATACAGTATATAAAACATATATAATACAAAATATGTATTAAGCCTCTAGTCAACCGTAGGTTATTAGTAGTTCACTTCTAGGGGAGTCAAGAGTTATATATAGATTCTCAACTGTACCCCTAACCCGAAAATTGTTTGAGGATCAACTGTATATTCTAGTCAGAAAATCAGGGAAGGAAATTTCAAGTCCTTCTCTCATGGAAAAGAAACTAAGAAATGTCATTATTTAAAGTGGAAACATTAAAGGAACCTTTGACATTATACATTGATGGAAATGTTATAGGAAAAATGGGAACCTATATATTGTTATTATTGTCAATTCACTTTCTCGGTATCCAGTTTAGTTTATTTAAAAATTCATGTTGATAATTTTCCTTCTCAAATCTAAATAGCTATCAATTTCCACCCTTTCCTGTTACAATTGTTTTGCAGTTGTTAAAACTTAGTCATATTACACTGAGAGTTTTGGAACATTCCACAAATCATCAGGTACTGAAACTACCAGAAAGAAAATCAGATTATATAAGAATCGTTAAGAAATGTCACTAGATAATAGAGTAATGTGAAACTAAGGGAAAACAGTCTGATATTCTATACCTGGCTAAAATATTATTCTAGATAATTTAGATGCACAAAGCATAAGGCATTTTTCCACTAAAGTGTCACCTAGAATATTAAAGACAAAAGACAAATTTAGCAAAGGAATGAGTGAGGTAAGTTTAGGGACAAAATGAAACTTTGATGAGACATAGAAAAACATGTTTAATGACAGGACAGTTTTGAATAAAGATAGTGTAGCCTTAAATAGATTAAATAATGTAATATCAAATTTCATACAGCAAAATTACAGAAATCACAATGTGAAAACCATATCAGGAGCAAGAAATTTTATTCACTTATTTTAGTGTATGAAAAATTAAGTAGAATAAAAATAAGCCAGAATGTAGAAGATTTGAAAAACTAACATTTAGATCAAATTAATAAAATATAACTCTATTAATAGAAGGCCAGAAATAAAGCTTCTTTTACATAATTTCTTAAATGGTAATTTTGAAAAAAAGGAAAACACTACAGTAAATATATGTTCTCTTCCCTATGGTTTTCCTTAATAACATTTTCCTTTATCTAGCTTACTGATATTAAAATACAGTATATAAAACATATATAATACAAAATATGTATTAAGCCTCTAGTCAACCGTAGGTTATTAGTAGTTCACTTCTAGGGGAGTCAAGAGTTATATATAGATTCTCAACTGTACCCCTAACCCGAAAATTGTTTGAGGATCAACTGTATATTCTAGTCAGAAAATCAGGGAAGGAAATTTCAAGTCCTTCTCTCATGGAAAAGAAACTAAGAAATGTCATTATTTAAAGTGGAAACATTAAAGGAACCTTTGACATTATACATTGATGGAAATGTTATAGGAAAAATGGGAACCTATATATTGTTATTATTGTCAATTCACTTTCTCGGTATCCAGTTTAGTTTATTTAAAAATTCATGTTGATAATTTTCCTTCTCAAATCTAAATAGCTATCAATTTCCACCCTTTCCTGTTACAATTGTTTTGCAGTTGTTAAAACTTAGTCATATTACACTGAGAGTTTTGGAACATTCCACAAATCATCAGGTACTGAAACTACCAGAAAGAAAATCAGATTATATAAGAATCGTTAAGAAATGTCACTAGATAATAGAGTAATGTGAAACTAAGGGAAAACAGTCTGATATTCTATACCTGGCTAAAATATTATTCTAGATAATTTAGATGCACAAAGCATAAGGCATTTTTCCACTAAAGTGTCACCTAGAATATTAAAGACAAAAGACAAATTTAGCAAAGGAATGAGTGAGGTAAGTTTAGGGACAAAAATGAAACTTTGATGAGACATAGAAAAACATGTTTAATGACAGGACAGTTTTGAATAAAGATAGTGTAGCCTTAAATAGATTAAATAATGTAATATCAAATTTCATACAGCAAAATTACAGAAATCACAATGTGAAAACCATATCAGGAGCAAGAAATTTTATTCACTTATTTTAGTGTATGAAAAATTAAGTAGAATAAAAATAAGCCAGAATGTAGAAGATTTGAAAAACTAACATTTAGATCAAATTAATAAAAATATAACTCTATTAATAGAAGGCCAGAAATAAAGCTTCTTTTACAAGGCTTATGAAATATTTTTAAAAGAGCCCTTATTGTCACAAACAAATTCAATAAATTCCAAGAAATAGAAATGATTCAAAATTCTCTGATTATCATATAATAAAACTATAATTTTGAAGAATAAACCACCTTTCTGATTGGAAATTTAGTAATAAGGTACTTTTAAAATCATAATTCTAGAGGGACTCAAACTAAGCTTTTGGAACTTTTACAAAATATCCATCATACTTATCAGAACATATGGAATATAAATAAAGCATGCTTATCAGAAAACTTTGTAAATCTGTATGCAAAGTGTATTGAAACTGTCAATATAATGTCTTTAATATTTAACAATTGCAGAATTACAAATTCTGTAAAATTCCAAAATACATCATTTGAAATCTTATTTTTAATATATATTTAGTATTATGAATTCTGAGTAATACATTTTAAGTTTTTTCTAGTAGTGTGCCACCTTTAATTAGAGGGACTGAGCCAAAAATATATTGAAAATATTCAAACTTTATAAAATTATTTGTAACTAAAACTCACTTTATAAAATTATAGGCAATTTACCTAAACTTTCAAGTGATGCTTTGTTTGTAGCATTTACATTTCCAAAATTATTAAAGGTTAACACTATTCTGAGACTTTTGAGACAACTGTATTTACATTAAGTGATTAAAAAAATAAAAATAGTTTTTTAGGAATATGTACTAGACACAGTATTTGATAGTTCTTTATGCTTTACTGCATTTCTCAACTCTCTTATAGGTAGATTGGGGTCAAATGTCTAGTTCTGGCCAATGGGTTGTTAATATAATGGGCCATATACTTTCCATATAAGTCGGTTAAGTTTAGTGAGCATTTCTATTTTGGTTTGCTTTTTGTTTTTTTTTCATTGTGCTATGTTTCCTGCTATATAATACAATTTTTAAAAAAAGCAAAATTACAGAATGAAAAAGAAAAATTTTATTCACTTATTTTAGTGTATGAAAATTAAGTAGAATAAAAATAAGCCAGAATGTAGAAGATTTGAAAACTAACATTTAGATCAAATTAATAAAGAACTTATATAACTCTATTAATAGAAGGCCAGAAATAAAGCTTCTTTTACAAGGCTTATGAAATATTTTTAAAAGAGCCCTTATTGTCACAAATTCAATAAATTCCAAGAAATAGAAATGATTCAAAATTCTCTGATTATCATATAATAAAACTATAATTTTGAAGAATAAACCACCTTTCTGATTGGAAATTTAGTAATAAGGTACTTTTAAAATCATAATTCTAGAGGGACTCAAACTAAGCTTTTGGAACTTTTACAAAATATCCATCATACTTATCAGAACATATGGAATATAAATAAAGCATGCTTATCAGAAAACTTTGTAAATCTGTATGCAAAGTGTATTGAAACTGTCAATATAATGTCTTTAATATTTAACAATTGCAGAATTACAAATTCTGTAAAATTCCAAAATACATCATTTGAAATCTTATTTTTAATATATATTTAGTATTATGAATTCTGAGTAATACATTTTTAAGTTTTTTTCTAGTAGTGTGCCACCTTTAATTAGAGGGACTGAGCCAAAAATATATTGAAAATATTCAAACTTTATAAAATTATTTGTAACTAAAACTCACTTTATAAAATTATAGGCAATTTACCTAAACTTTCAAGTGATGCTTTGTTTGTAGCATTTACATTTCCAAAATTATTAAAGGTTAACACTATTCTGAGACTTTTGAGACAACTGTATTTACATTAAGTGATTAAAAAAATAAAAATAGTTTTTTAGGAATATGTACTAGACACAGTATTTGATAGTTCTTTATGCTTTACTGCATTTCTCAACTCTCTTATAGGTAGATTGGGGTCAAATGTCTAGTTCTGGCCAATGGGTTGTTAATATAATGGGCCATATACTTTCCATATAAGTCGGTTAAGTTTAGTGAGCATTTCTATTTTGGTTTGCTTTTGTTTTTTTTTTTTCATTTGTGCTTGTTTTCCTGCCTCAGTAGCCTTTTAAATTATGACTCCAGAGGGGCGCACATACAAGATGGAAGAGGTAGCTCACTTTCCATGATTTTATGTGAACAAACAACCTTTACTAAGTCACTGAATTTTAGAATCTGTTGCTGCAGCATACCTTATCCTGACTATTCTATGGTTTTTCTTCAGATTGTATAAATGTTTCACCTTTTCTAACTAATACAACATTGAATTCAGGAAGTTACAAATAATAAAACACACTGAAGGAAAACAGAAAATCAAATTGATGTTTAAATATAGAGGAAAGAAAATAGCATAACTTGAAAATTCAGTAATTAGGTTGTTGAAAGAATAACTAAAATTGCTAATCTATTAACTAATAAAAAATCCATTGAAAGTGCAATGTAAGGGCTTCCCTGGTGGTCCCGTGGGTAAGGACACCACCTTGCAGTGCAAAGGGTGCTGGTTCAATCCCTGGCCAGGGAAGATCCCATGTGCCGCGGAGCGGCTGGACAGATGTGTCCAATTACCGAGAGGGAGCTCTGGAATGCATGCGCCCAGAGCCAGTGCTCTGCGACAACAGAGGCCACCACGATGGGAGGCCCACAGGAGCCAAAGAACAAAGATGGATGAAAATAGATAAATGAAAGACCAAGAGAAGTGGCCTGCCCACCCCCTCCCTCCCCAACCTGTACTCCCCAACAACAACAACAAAAAAGTGCAATGCAGATAATTAGAATGGGGAAATAATGATAGATGCCGAAGAAAGTATAAGAACTAAATAAACAATCTGTGAGGTGTCACAGAAAAGAATTTAAAAACCTGCATTAATAAAATCATTTAGCCTTTTTAAAAATATAAATTTTCAAAATCAACTCTAGAAAGGAAAAAATATATACCATCTATTTTATAAATTTTTGTTTAAATCTGTATGTAACTTCTTTTACTATTCCACCAAAAGCTTCAAATCCAGGTGGAAAATTCTACTAGATACTTAAGGAACATTGTTACAGCTGCCATTTCATTTTATTTCCTCCAGAGAATTTGAAAGGAATAAAAGCTTTTAAGCAACATAATGTTGATTTTTCCAACCCCATACACACAAAATTACAAACTGTCTCTCTAATGACCACGAATAAAATTATTCTAGCTAAAATATGAGCAGATCCAGCAATATATTAAAGGAATAATTAACCATGAGAAAAAATCCTCCTTCACTATATCTATTACAAGCAGTGGTCATGCATTCCTACATTGATAGATCATTGTCACCAGAAGTCCATAGTTTACATTAAGGTTCATTCTTGATGTTGTACAACTATGGATTTTGACAAAGTTTAATAATATGAGCTACTATAGTACCATAGTTTCACTGCCCTACAAATTTTCTGTTCTCTGCCTGTCATCCTTCCTTCCCTCGTCTGATCTTCTTACTGTCTCCATATTTTTGCCTTTTCCCTAATGTCATTTTAGTACGTATAGCACGTAACCTTTTCAAATGAGCTTCTTTCACTTTGTATCACTCATTTTGCTTTCCTTTGTATCACTCATTTTCCTTTCTTTTAATTTTTCATTTTTAGCTCATTTCTTTTTGGCATTGAATAATATCCCATTTTCAGGTTGTACAATGGCTTATTTATTCATTCAACCCTACTGAAAGGTTACTTGATTACTTTCAAGTTTTGGCAATTATGAGTGAAGCAGCTATAAACATCTGTGTAGAATTTTTGTGGACGTAAGTTTTCAACTCGGGTAAATATCAAGGAGTGTGATTGCTTGATCATATGATAAGAGTATGCTTGGCTTCATAAGAAACTGGCATATTGTAAGTAATAGGGAAATTGCAAGAAAGTATAAGAACTAAATAAACAATCTGTGAGGTGTCACAGAAAAGAATTTAAAAACCTGCATTAATAAAATCATTTAGCCTTTTTAAAAATATAAATTTTCAAAATCAACTCTAGAAAGGAAAAAATATATACCATCTATTTTATAAATTTTTGTTTAAATCTGTATGTAACTTCTTTTACTATTCCACCAAAAGCTTCAAATCCAGGTGGAAAATTCTACTAGATACTTAAGGAACATTGTTACAGCTGCCATTTCATTTTATTTCCTCCAGAGAATTTGAAAGGAATAAAAGCTTTTAAGCAACATAATGTTGATTTTTCCAACCCCATACACACAAAATTACAAACTGTCTCTCTAATGACCACGAATAAAATTATTCTAGCTAAAATATGAGCAGATCCAGCAATATATTAAAGGAATAATTAACCATGAGAAAAAATCCTCCTTCACTATATCTATTACAAGCAGTGGTCATGCATTCCTACATTGATAGATCATTGTCACCAGAAGTCCATAGTTTACATTAAGGTTCATTCTTGATGTTGTACAACTATGGATTTTGACAAAGTTTAATAATATGAGCTACTATAGTACCATAGTTTCACTGCCCTACAAATTTTCTGTTCTCTGCCTGTCATCCTTCCTTCCCTCGTCTGATCTTCTTACTGTCTCCATATTTTTGCCTTTTCCCTAATGTCATTTTAGTACGTATAGCACGTAACCTTTTCAAATGAGCTTCTTTCACTTTGTATCACTCATTTTGCTTTCCTTTGTATCACTCATTTTCCTTTCTTTTAATTTTTCATTTTTAGCTCATTTCTTTTTGGCATTGAATAATATCCCATTTTCAGGTTGTACAATGGCTTATTTATTCATTCAACCCTACTGAAAGGTTACTTGATTACTTTCAAGTTTTGGCAATTATGAGTGAAGCAGCTATAAACATCTGTGTAGAATTTTTTTTTGTGGACGTAAGTTTTCAACTCGGGTAAATATCAAGGAGTGTGATTGCTTGATCATATGATAAGAGTATGCTTGGCTTCATAAGAAACTGGCATATTGTCCTCTCCAAAGTGTCTGTACAGTTTTGCATCCCCACTAGAAATGAATGATGAATGTTTGTTAATATCCTTGCCATTATTTGACTTTACCAGTATTTTGGATTTTATCACTCTAATAAATTTATAGTAGCATTGTTGTTTTAGTTTGCATTTACCTACTGTCATACAATGTGGAGCATCTTTTCATATGCTATTTGCCACTAAATTATTTTTAATAATGAAATGTTGCAAATAACCTAAATAGGGCAAAAGTAAAGTTAGGTAGAAACATTATGATTTATCCATATGGTAGAATATCTTTCAATAAGTTTAATGAATAGAAAACACTATAATACACTGGCATGGGTGTTTCCCTATGAATAATTGTTGAATGAAAAAATCAGTGAACATAATAGTTGACATAGTTTGTAATACTGTTTAAATAAAAAGAAAATAAAGGCAATATATTTTTCTATAATAAAAATATTTCTAGAAGAATTCACAAGAAACTGTTGTCAATGTTTATCTTTGAATGGGGGAAAGGAGAGTTAGAAAAAAAGTGAGAAGGTGTCATATTTGTACAGTCTCCTTTCATGACCATCTTTCTAAGAGAAGTGATAGGTTGGTGCTGCTACATAACCTTTCACTCTCTATTCCCCGGAAAATGCCACATACATTTTAAAGTCAGGTCTCAGGATAAAGTTAAGAGTTAAGGATGAAGTGGTCTTTAGCAAAAGAATGTAAAAAAAAACTAGCTGGCACACCTGGGGATTTAACAGTGACAGTAGCTCCTTAAACATCATCCTAGGTTCTGATCCTCTCACGTAATGAAAATCCATTGTGGGCTTGTGTGAACGACAAGGTGTCCTTTACTATCTTTAGGCTGTATTTTTTTTCTTTCCCTCATTGTATCAGTAAATAAAAAGTAAAATGATGAATTTAATCTATGTTAAAAATCAATCTAGATAGTTCGAACCAAAATTATCGTACAATGATTTTGTTAGAATTATATGATGAATTGTATATGAAGAATTTCTAAATACAACACTTTCTTCTCTTCAGTAACTGACCCTATGGTTTACTCTTATTTATTTCTAATGAAATAATATGGTGAGCTCTCCACTGTCTATGTAGTCTGAAAGCTAGCAATTTTTTGCATATAGCCCCTTACAAGCTTGTACAGTATTCTTCTGATTCCTCCTGGTGACAATTTTAAACACTTGGCTGCATGCTTGCTCCTCTCCCTTCCTAAAAAAAAATAAAAAAGAACCCTGTATTTTGCCCAGAAGCACTCTTCTTTAGCTATTGATCCTGTGACACCGTACATCCTGTGGGATCTTGGTCACCTTTCTTGCTAATGTCTTCAATTTCTTTCTCTACACCAATTTTTCTTTCTCTTTGTAAATATGCCTAGGACAAGAACCTCAAAAACATTTGATTTTATCAGAATTTCATGCCTTCTTCCTTCCCTTTGTTAAATCATCTTGTGTGATGTACCTAGATGGGTTTCTCTCATTTATCCATTCACCTTTTGCTTCTAACATCCTCTGCCTGCCTTTGATGGAAATTGCTGTTTCCATGATCACTAGGAGTGATTTTTCAGTCCATTCTTTTCTCAGTCTTGAGTTCTGCTCTGCCATTCAGCATCTATGTTAATTTGCATAAATTGCTAAACCTCTCTAAGATTCCATTTTCTGATCTGTACAATTATGATCTCAGTCTTGAGTTTCTATCTGCACATCCCTTTCATTATTCCCGGAAAATGCCACATACATTTTAAAGTCAGGTCTCAGGATAAAGTTAAGAGTTAAGGATGAAGTGGTCTTTAGCAAAGAATGTAAAAAACTAGCTGGCACACCTGGGGATTTAACAGTGACAGTAGCTCCTTAAACATCATCCTAGGTTCTGATCCTCTCACGTAATGAAAATCCATTGTGGGCTTGTGTGAACGACAAGGTGTCCTTTACTATCTTTAGGCTGTATTTTTTTTCTTTCCCTCATTGTATCAGTAAATAAAAAGTAAAATGATGAATTTAATCTATGTTAAAAATCAATCTAGATAGTTCGAACCAAAATTATCGTACAATGATTTTGTTAGAATTATATGATGAATTGTATATGAAGAATTTCTAAATACAACACTTTCTTCTCTTCAGTAACTGACCCTATGGTTTACTCTTATTTATTTCTAATGAAATAATATGGTGAGCTCTCCACTGTCTATGTAGTCTGAAAGCTAGCAATTTTTTGCATATAGCCCCTTACAAGCTTGTACAGTATTCTTCTGATTCCTCCTGGTGACAATTTTAAACACTTGGCTGCATGCTTGCTCCTCTCCCTTCCTAAAAAAAAATAAAAAAGAACCCTGTATTTTGCCCAGAAGCACTCTTCTTTAGCTATTGATCCTGTGACACCGTACATCCTGTGGGATCTTGGTCACCTTTCTTGCTAATGTCTTCAATTTCTTTCTCTACACCAATTTTTCTTTCTCTTTGTAAATATGCCTAGGACAAGAACCTCAAAAACATTTGATTTTATCAGAATTTCATGCCTTCTTCCTTCCCTTTGTTAAATCATCTTGTGTGATGTACCTAGATGGGTTTCTCTCATTTATCCATTCACCTTTTGCTTCTAACATCCTCTGCCTGCCTTTGATGGAAATTGCTGTTTCCATGATCACTAGGAGTGATTTTTCAGTCCATTCTTTTCTCAGTCTTGAGTTCTGCTCTGCCATTCAGCATCTATGTTAATTTGCATAAATTGCTAAACCTCTCTAAGATTCCATTTTCTGATCTGTACAATAGAGAAGATAATAATAATGATAACAGCAGAATGTACAAAAATTGCCTAGAACATAAAATGAGCTCAATCAACAACACCTTTAACTATTAATACTGCACAGTGACTTCTTTCTGTATAATACTTGACCTTTCTATTCAACATGTTTCCTTTCCTTGCAACTTTTCTTTATGAAATCTCATGTTAAAATATCCTCTCTCTACCTACCATTTATTTTATTTTTTTAATGATTGAAATGTTTGTATTGCGCTTGATTTTTTGTTTTTAATTTAATTTATTTATTTTTGACTATTCTGGGTTTTCACTCATGCTTCTTATTGCTGTGACTTCTTTTGTTGCACTCTAGGGCTCACGGGTTCAGTAGTTGTGGCACATGGGCTCAATAGTTGCAGCTCCAAGGCTCTAGAACACAGGCTTGATTGTGGCTCAAGGGCTTAGTTGCTCTGTAGCATGTGGGATCATCCCACATCTGGGATCCAACTTGTATCTCCTGCATTGGCCAGTGAACTCTTTGCCACTGAGCTACCAGGGAAGCCCTCTACCTGTCATTTACATTTCTATTTTTATTTTACCTTCATTTGCCCCTTTTCCCTTAGCCATGGTCCAGTGGCTAAGACTCTGCCCTCCCAATGAAGGGGGCATAGATTCAGGTCTTGGTGAGGGAAGTAAGAACCCATGTGTTGCACAGTATGGCTAAAAAAATATAATTAAAAAATTCATTGAGTACATAATTCATCTCAAACAATGCATAGATTTTCCTCTTCATTTATTTGCTTTGCTCCTTCTCATTTTTCTGCAAGGTGTCTATAGCAAAATCTTCTGTTCCTGAAGTTTCAGCTGTCACCTCCAGGTAAATGCCTGCAACGTTTCTGTCACAGATGTTTACCCCATGATTCACACCAATTTTTTCCATTGTTATGCTCAATATTCCAATTTCTCTCCAATTCTTCCTCTCTCTTCTATTTCTGTTAGTAGCATCTTCATTCTCTTAAATATTTGGGCTTAAAGTAGAAACAACCTTTTGACACTACTGATTATAATAGGTCTTCCCTGGTGGCTAAGACAATAAAGAATCTGCCTGCAATGTGAGAGACCTGGGTTTGATTCCTGGGTTGGGAAGATTCCCTGGAGAAGGAAATGGCTACTCAATCCAATATTCTTGCCTGGAGAACTCCATGGCTCATAAATGGGGTTGCAAAGAGTCAAACATGACTGAACAACTTTCACTTTCAGCGTATAATAATTTTCCAGGTCCTCCTGCTGCTACCTCTACACTTTCTCTAATATCACTCATTCTATTCTTTCCATGAATACATTGGAGCTTAAGGTTAATCCTGTACTATTTCTCACTCAGAACTTTGTGTGGTCTACTGCTTTTATCCCTGACAATTACTAACCTCAATCCATTCTACAGACATCTTTAGATTCCTCTTACTTTATAAACTGGTAGACTTTGTCAAAATGTTTCAGTGTCCAATTTTTTGTCAAAAGCGTTTGAGAAAATCAAGCATTTCTGAGGTTATTCTGTTAATTCTTCTTGAATTAGCAATCAACATTTCATGAACTGTGGCTGCAAACTGGCTTATTTCTGTTCTTAGAACAAGTCCTATGCTTTTTCTGCCTAGGCATTAATATAGGAATTGCATCTCATATATGGGTTAAATTCAACAAATAAAATTAAAGCTGCATATGTTCAAAATTATCATTGAAAATTATCCATAAAGCTGAGTATACAGTTTTGATGAAAATTAGTACATAAAACTCTATCAGTAAGAAAATAATCTTTAGCATGAAATAAAGATTAAATATAGAAGATATAATTTTATAGTGGATTCACATAGAAATGGAAGAGATCACATTAGGAAGAGTTGATTTAGTTTCACTCTCTCTGCCCTGACACATTCCCATTGAATAGCAGTCATAGTATTAAATTGTTCTTTCTCTGTTTTTCATTTTACTTGCTTTTTCTCTGGCAGAGGGCATGATTCACACCAATTTTTTCCATTGTTATGCTCAATATTCCAATTTCTCTCCAATTCTTCCTCTCTCTTCTATTTCTGTTAGTAGCATCTTCATTCTCTTAAATATTTGGGCTTAAAGTAGAAACAACCTTTTGACACTACTGATTATAATAGGTCTTCCCTGGTGGCTAAGACAATAAAGAATCTGCCTGCAATGTGAGAGACCTGGATTTGATTCCTGGGTTGGGAAGATTCCCTGGAGAAGGAAATGGCTACTCAATCCAATATTCTTGCCTGGAGAACTCCATGGCTCATAAATGGGGTTGCAAAGAGTCAAACATGACTGAACAACTTTCACTTTCAGCGTATAATAATTTTCCAGGTCCTCCTGCTGCTACCTCTACACTTTCTCTAATATCACTCATTCTATTCTTTCCATGAATACATTGGAGCTTAAGGTTAATCCTGTACTATTTCTCACTCAGAACTTTGTGTGGTCTACTGCTTTTATCCCTGACAATTACTAACCTCAATCCATTCTACAGACATCTTTAGATTCCTCTTACTTTATAAACTGGTAGACTTTGTCAAAATGTTTCAGTGTCCAATTTTTTGTCAAAAGCGTTTGAGAAAATCAAGCATTTCTGAGGTTATTCTGTTAATTCTTCTTGAATTAGCAATCAACATTTCATGAACTGTGGCTGCAAACTGGCTTATTTCTGTTCTTAGAACAAGTCCTATGCTTTTTCTGCCTAGGCATTAATATAGGAATTGCATCTCATATATGGGTTAAATTCAACAAATAAAATTAAAGCTGCATATGTTCAAAATTATCATTGAAAATTATCCATAAAGCTGAGTATACAGTTTTGATGAAAATTAGTACATAAAACTCTATCAGTAAGAAAATAATCTTTAGCATGAAATAAAGATTAAATATAGAAGATATAATTTTATAGTGGATTCACATAGAAATGGAAGAGATCACATTAGGAAGAGTTGATTTAGTTTCACTCTCTCTGCCCTGACACATTCCCATTGAATAGCAGTCATAGTATTAAATTGTTCTTTCTCTGTTTTTCATTTTACTTGCTTTTTCTCTGGCAGAGGGTATATATTTGAATGTTAAGACTGTATATCTAAGACAGCTGTTTATGTGAAATACCTTTTTTTCTTGTGTCCATATCTAATACTCACTGTCGCTCTTCAAAACCTCTTCCCCAATAACATTTTAGTAAAGCCTTTTCTGAGCCTTTCAATCACACGTATTTTCTAGCTCTCTGAAATTCCATAGCACTCTGTGATGGTTATATGGCTTTTATCGTATCCTTTTTTATAGAATGTTTGTCTCTACTAGAATGTATTGCTCCACAAGGTCAGGAATTTCTCTTTCCCATTTTTCTACAGTGTTCAATATCTAGACAGGTACAAAATACTCAGTAAATATTTGATGAGTTGAATTCAAGTCAAATGTTGTTAGAGAAAAAAATATATATATAATATGGATTGTAAAATTACAAGAAATATTGCATTGTAGAAAAAATTTTCAAAAATATCACACTATTAAGTAAATCCTCTGGATTTTTTCAAAGATTCACTTCTCTTTATAACCATTTTCTTGATATTAGTTACCAGCCATATCCCAGAACAAAAATTGTCCTGTTATAGACTGTTATCTCTCAATAAGACAAAAGAAAGTCAAGCACTTTACAAATTAATAAACCTATCTTTTTTTAAATAAGAATAGCCAAAACAGTTTAGGAGAGAGCAGAGGAACTCTGGAAGCAATTGTATGAATTCATTTGAGGAAAGCCACAGATTTTCTGTTAATCCTTAGGAGTCCTTCATTTTCCCATACCTGCTGACTTTGTAGTGACTTTTAACCTAAACTGTATATTTCAAGGCTACACAAATCAAAATAGGCCTTAGAAGTCCTAAGTGTATGAGAGAGAGAAAATCTGTGTGTTTAAGTGATTATAGTAATTGTCATAATGCCAGTAGCTGATTTTTGCTATTTCTATTTGTTGTTGCTTGGCCATTCTTATTCTTTTTGTTCATAGGACTAAACTACAATTCCCACAAAAGTCTTGCACATGCCTCTAAAAATCAAGTTGAAAGCATCTTTATTTTAAAAAAATCAAAAAATTTTGTGTAGAGCCCAACTTGATAATAAACATATGATATCTCCTTAAAGAATGATTAGTAAAGACAACTCGAACTTGGTTTACTCAGTTATTTGAGTTTATTTGTACACAATTTTTAAATTAATTTAGATATTTTGTTTTTTAGATATTGGATATTTATAATTTCTATAACATATTTTAATATTATTAGTCTTTGTTTGTTCTAAAAATACTAATTTGACCTGAGTTTGAAATTTCTTCTATATAAAGGAAGGAGTTTACACAAGGATATTTATAATACTGGATTTTTTATTGTTATGTACAGTGATTTGACTATGTAAGAATTTGCCTTGCTATAAATCTGGTAAAAATGAACAATTTTTAAGCATATTTGCTAAGGTCATTTGCTTTTGGGTTTTACCCAATTGGTGGTCAGGAAATAGAAATTTAATTTGCTATACCTGGAGTACACTGTTATCTTCATTTCATATAAAAATGAAAACCAAATAAGAAAGGGAAAAGCAATTGTTTCAAAGATTTCCTGAAAAATTAGTGGGAAGAGAGAACTATTGAAACTTGTATATTTTATCTAAGCTATTCATTCATGCTTATTCATGTCTCTGGTAATGTAATCGAAGTTAAAGTTATTAGTTCTTTGCATAAGAGTTTTCTTTAACTTGTCCAGGCAGCATTTAGATCAGTTTTATTGCTATTCTGACTCTAAAAGACATGGTGATTTATGAATGAGTTTGTTGAATAATTCTATAGTCATTCTAGAATCAGTGATTAAGATTGTCTTGATGGATTGTGATATTTGAGAGAGAAATAAAGGAAATTACATCTTGATTTACAAAACTAAAATTGGAAATTACTATATTATTATTGAACTCTCCATTTATTATACAATGGAGATGATCCAAAACAATGTAATGCTTAAGTCCATGATATCATATTTTAGATTACAAATATGTGTTACGCATTGATCTTGTCTTGCTAACTAGATTTTAAACTCCTTAGTGACAGCAAATGAATCTTATGACTTTTTTTCATGTTACCCAAAGTCTATTGTAAAATAAAAGGCACAAAGCAATGTCTGAATTTGTAGAAACTATCAGACTTTGTAGCTTATGTGAATCTATTTCATCTTTATCACTTAAAAATGAGCTAGTATTTTCTTGAAAAGTTATGCAGAAATATAGTGGAAGCGAAAGTGAAATAACACAAATGCTTTTAAAGAAAAAAAAAGTCATCTGTCTCATATCCCATGTACCTCAAAACTTCTTCACCAGAGGCAATCACTTTTGACTATTTCCTGTGCAGCCCTCCAGAAAGAATTCATGTGGAGAGAAACCTATGTATGTGCATATATTGATATATGTATGGAAATATAGTCACACATGTTGCTAAATAGATGGTTCTAACAAAAGAGAAAATCTACTCAGTCATAGACCTTTTTATTTTAAATTAATATGATTCAGAGATTTCTTTATTTTAACTTACATGGAATTATCTCATTCTTTTTCACTGAAGTATGTAATTTCAGTGTATGGATGCATTGTCACTGATGTTACCAGTTTTGCAATGTGAATTTTAATTGTCACCAGACTTTTGCTAATATGCACAAAGCAGCAACACATATCGTTGCTTATGTATTTTTGTGCATTTGGGCATAATATTCCAATGAAAAAATTCTAAAATTAGAATGATAGTGGTGAAGAGTTAATACATTTTTCACTTACTAGATTTAATAATATTGCCCTATAGAGAGATGGTACCAATTTGTAGCCTCTTCAACACTGGGCTGGTTTTTTTACACCTTTGTCAAATTTATCTTACAACGCAGCTTTTCATCTTAATCTATGGGAGAAAAAATAATATCAAATTCCTGTTTTTATTGAGAGAATAAAGGTTACATTTTTCAAAAAATTTACTATATTATTATTGAACTCTCCATTTATTATACAATGGAGATGATCCAAAACAATGTAATGCTTAAGTCCATGATATCATATTTTAGATTACAAATATGTGTTACGCATTGATCTTGTCTTGCTAACTAGATTTTAAACTCCTTAGTGACAGCAAATGAATCTTATGACTTTTTTTCATGTTACCCAAAGTCTATTGTAAAATAAAAGGCACAAAGCAA
The DNA here is from genome assembly GCA_022376925.1 of Tragulus kanchil. Lineage (NCBI taxonomy): Eukaryota > Metazoa > Chordata > Mammalia > Artiodactyla > Tragulidae > Tragulus > Tragulus kanchil. Next base: position 39,180,719 of record JAIOJX010000026.1, read on the forward strand.
TGTCTGAATTTGTAGAAACTATCAGACTTTGTAGCTTATGTGAATCTATTTCATCTTTATCACTTAAAAATGAGCTAGTATTTTCTTGAAAAGTTATGCAGAAATATAGTGGAAGCGAAAGTGAAATAACACAAATGCTTTTAAAGAAAAAAAAAGTCATCTGTCTCATATCCCATGTACCTCAAAACTTCTTCACCAGAGGCAATCACTTTTGACTATTTCCTGTGCAGCCCTCCAGAAAGAATTCATGTGGAGAGAAACCTATGTATGTGCATATATTGATATATGTATGGAAATATAGTCACACATGTTGCTAAATAGATGGTTCTAACAAAGAGAAAATCTCCTCAGTCATAGACCTTTTTATTTTAAATTAATATGATTCAGAGATTTCTTTATTTTAACTTACATGGAATTATCTCATTCTTTTTCACTGAAGTATGTAATTTCAGTGTATGGATGCATTGTCACTGATGTTACCAGTTTTGCAATGTGAATTTTAATTGTCACCAGACTTTTGCTAATATGCACAAAGCAGCAACACATATCGTTGCTTATGTATTTTTGTGCATTTGGGCATAATATTCCAATGAAAAAATTCTAAAATTAGAATGATAGTGGTGAAGAGTTAATACATTTTTCACTTACTAGATTTAATAATATTGCCCTATAGAGAGATGGTACCAATTTGTAGCCTCTTCAACACTGGGCTGGTTTTTTTACACCTTTGTCAAATTTATCTTACAACGCAGCTTTTTCATCTTAATCTATGGGAGAAAAAATAATATCAAATTCCTGTTTTTCTAATTGAAAGATGTTTTTAACTCCCTATGTTGGTAAGCCATTATGGATTCATTTTGAATCTTGCACTTAATATTGATTTATTGATTTTTATCATATTGATTTATATGAACTCTTTCTATTTCAAAGTAATGTGCTTTTTTTGTCAAATATAATGATTTTTTGTTTGTTTATTGACTTTATGTTGGCTTTATAGATGGATTTTATTGTTCAGTGTGGACAGTATTTAAGTTTGTTAACTTGTCCTTGATGTTTTCTATGTTGTGTAATGATGCTTTCAAGGGCTTTTCTAATAGATATTTTATTCTAGAATGTTTATGCATTTAGTCTAGAATGTTTGTGTGAAATGCAATGTGGTTTTAAAATGCTTATTTCTTTGATATTACTTCTAGAATTTATCTTGGTATAAATATCAAGTAAAGATTCAGCCTTTTTCTGTCCAGTGGTTCATCTATAATCCTAACTGCATTAATGTTATAATTATTTATTCTCTACTACTTTAAGTTGTCAATTTTTGTATATTAATACCACATATGTAAGTGACTTTACTTCTGAAGTTTCTATGCTATTTAATTGTTGATGGATACTGATATTCTGTTATGATAAATTTTAACTAATGTTACTTTAAAAACACTTCTATACATTTGGCATGTATAGTTCCTACTCTGCAGTTTTTCTCTATTTTTTTAAATAAGATTCCTCACAACATTTGCAGTTTTATTTTCTTAAATAGAGAATAAATTCATGGGATTGCAATAATATTATTATTATTTTATTGGGATATTAATTTGAGGGAAATAATACATTTTTATTAATATATTTTTCTGAAATCAAACTATGTGTTTATTCAAGGCTTCTTTTGAATTTTTTATAAGCTTTTGGTGTTTTTCATATAAGTCATATACAGTTCTTATGTAGTTTAACCCAAAGTATTCTGTTTTACGGTAGACTTTTTGGCCAGTCTTTTCTTGTACTGTATTATCTTTGCATGTATGAGATCTGTTGAGTTTGATATAGTTTTTGAAACTAGTTGCATATTTTTTAAATTCTCAGTTTCTTATACTTCTTATCTTTTATTGATTTATAATTATGTGATCATATTAACTACTTATAATGATATTCTTTCCTAGTTTTATAGCTCATTTCTTTCTACTAATTGTATTATATAATATTTCCATGCAATATAAAATAATAGCATTATTAGCTTTATTTGTGATATTAAGGTAAAGTTTATAATGTTCCTCCATTTCCAGTAAAATTCCTTAATGAAGTATTCATCCATTCTTATTTTAAGAGTATTTTGGTAAATAATGTTGAATATTATTAGCTGTATTTAATTTAACTATGGAACTGATCATTTGTGTTTTTCTCTTATCTCAAGAGCCGAGGAGTGGCTAGGCAGGTATGTCCAATTGCAAGCCAGTCCCCTGTAGAGCATGCACCTAGAGCTGGTGCTCTGCAATGAGAGAGGCCACTGCAATGGGAGACCCACACTTGTCAAAAGAAATAAGGATGGATGAAAAATGAGCGATGACTTAGAGGCAAAAAAAAAAAAATTAGTAGTTTTCAGTTTGAAGAAATTTAAATGTATAATGACTCTTAGACATATACAATTTAATGTTTTTCTGTTTTATTTACCCCACTTATTTTATGAGATATTGGTATATAGTCAAGCAATAACTTGTATGCATCTTTAGGTGCACTTATTTTATTCCCATCATACCTTAGCATTGTATAATTCAAAATAGGTAATTAATTATAAGAAAAATACAAATGTTCTGGAAAGGAGGAATAATTTACAATGAAGAAACAGTTTATATAGACAATAACCCTTGCTTTCTAGGAATTTCATATTGTTACTTATGAAGCATTCTGGCTAAGCAATAATTATTTTTTCTCTCAAAGTCAGTAAAAACATATTTCTCTAAATTCTGTCTGTATATATCTTAGCTACTAATATGTATAGTAACATTTTGTATTCTTCTATGAACAGGCATGTACATAGTCTAAATATGAGCAGTTGAAGTATTAAGGTTGTAAATGTAAATAGGAAGACCTTGTCACCTTAAAAAATAAAGCATTTACTTAATCTTAAGCTCCAGAAGACACTGTTAGCATTTATCTAAATTTAAGGCTCTGAAAGGGACTATACTATTTTATTTCAGTTTTTATGATCATATTAACTACTTATAATGATATTCTTTCCTAGTTTTATAGCTCATTTCTTTCTACTAATTGTATTATATAATATTTCCATGCAATATAAAATAATAGCATTATTAGCTTTATTTGTGATATTAAGGTAAAGTTTATAATGTTCCTCCATTTCCAGTAAAATTCCTTAATGAAGTATTCATCCATTCTTATTTTAAGAGTATTTTGGTAAATAATGTTGAATATTATTAGCTGTATTTAATTTAACTATGGAACTGATCATTTGTGTTTTTCTCTTATCTCAAGAGCCGAGGAGTGGCTAGGCAGGTATGTCCAATTGCAAGCCAGTCCCCTGGAGAGCCTGCACATAGAGCTGGTGCTCTGCAATGAGAGAGGCCACTGCAATGGGAGACCCACACTTGTCAAAAGAAATAAGGATGGATGAAAAATGAGCGATGACTTAGAGGCAAAAAAAAAAAAATTAGTAGTTTTCAGTTTGAAGAAATTTAAATGTATAATGACTCTTAGACATATACAATTTAATGTTTTTCTGTTTTATTTACCCCACTTATTTTATGAGATATTGGTATATAGTCAAGCAATAACTTGTATGCATCTTTAGGTGCACTTATTTTATTCCCATCATACCTTAGCATTGTATAATTCAAAATAGGTAATTAATTATAAGAAAAATACAAATGTTCTGGAAAGGAGGAATAATTTACAATGAAGAAACAGTTTATATAGACAATAACCCTTGCTTTCTAGGAATTTCATATTGTTACTTATGAAGCATTCTGGCTAAGCAATAATTATTTTTTCTCTCAAAGTCAGTAAAAACATATTTCTCTAAATTCTGTCTGTATATATCTTAGCTACTAATATGTATAGTAACATTTTGTATTCTTCTATGAACAGGCATGTACATAGTCTAAATATGAGCAGTTGAAGTATTAAGGTTGTAAATGTAAATAGGAAGACCTTGTCACCTTAAAAAATAAAGCATTTACTTAATCTTAAGCTCCAGAAGACACTGTTAGCATTTATCTAAATTTAAGGCTCTGAAAGGGACATATACTACTATGAAATATATTTTAAGATTTGCTTTTAAAAGTATTATAATTAAACTTTCAACTAGTTACACATTTTTTTTTTTTTAATAGAGTAAAGCAACAGCTTGAAAATAAAGTATCAAGACGTTCAGTCTAAGAACACTGTTAACAACCAGGACAAGTAATACTCAAATGCCCTTAAGAAAATAAACTGTCAAACTATCACCAAATAGATTTCTTGCTAATAGCAATTTGTTCTGCCCCTTACTGGAGACAGTGATCACTCATTATTACAATGGCTTAATTACAAAAATGAAATGTGTGTTGTTTCTGTTTTCTTAAGGGAGGTGTGTCAACAAAGCCTGGGTCTGTGATGGAGATATTGATTGTGAAGATCAATCAGATGAAGATGATTGTGACAGTTTCTTGTGTGGGCCACCCAAGTACCCTTGTGCTAATGACACTTCAGTCTGCCTGCAACCAGAGAAACTCTGCAATGGGAGACGGGACTGTCCTGACGGGTCTGATGAAGGCGACCTCTGTGGTATTGCACATTTCACTGCCTTACTTCTCTCTGTAGACTTGGACATTATAGTCTACTCTCTGATACTTATTCTAGTAGCATTTGTTCCTTCCAGTCATTCCTTTTAAATGTAAATTTTAATGTTGAACCCTACTTACATTTTACAGGCACTGTATGTTTTATAAAAATTTGACTATGATCAGATATTCCTAAAAATGAAGCAGGGGAGACTAGCCTGCATCCAACTAATCTAACAGTTGTACAGCTGTGTGTCTTATTTGGGCTTCCCTGGTACCTCAGACAGTAAAGAGCCTGTCTGCAATGAAGAAGAACTGGCTTCAGTCCCCAGGATGGGGTCACAAAGAGTCCCACACGACTGAACAACTAACTCACTTAAGATCTCTGAATAGTCAATGTTGTTACCACAATTGAACTGATTATTTTTTGGTCAGTGAGTCACTCAAAACAGGAGATTCCTGTTATGACTAACCTATGGGATGAAGTTTACTACCAACCAGTGAATTTTGTCCAGCCTTCTGATCATTGTAATAGAAGCTGTTTTTAGAAAGGGGAAAAGAAGAAACTGTATAATGAAATCAATAGATGTTACTCAATTTTATATAAATTTTTCAGTTTTTATTTCTCCTACAGTAGCTTCCTTCAGTATGCTTTATCTAGTTAAAATGATGATTTCAATCTGATAACTGTTAGACTTTGAAATCACTTGTGACTAGCCATCTTCTTATGCCACCAGCACATAGAAAGCAATTACATTTCCTTCTCTGTGGGGAGATCAGAGATTCAGCAAGGAGATTTTAAACATGTGTTTTCCAGATAATACTGAAGGTGACATCAATAGAGTAATGAAGAAGAGTTTACCGAACGATAAGAACAATAATGAGATGACTTGAGGCAGTGAGAAAATGACTTTAGGAAATCATACAGCTGCCCCGATTGGAAATAGGAACAAAAGCTACATCTAAGCCTACAGTTATCGTATTTTGATCTGAATTGAGCATTAATAGCATGCTGAGT